>JBBJLR010098964.1:0-10126 GCA_037577145.1 Brachypetersius gabonensis | reverse complement strand
GTGGCGTGCTGAAGGTAGGATTCGAACCCATGACCTCTTGCACCAGAGGCAAGTATCCTACCACTAGGCCACCACCGTCTTTGTGGTGTGCTGCCTCTTGCAGCCTCTGGGGCCTTTCAGAAACGGTGTGTTTATACTGACAGATCATGTCATTACATTGTACACAGGTGGACTTCATTTGACTAATTATGTAACTTTTGAAGGTAATTGGTTGCACCCGAACTTTTTAGGGGCTTCATAGCAAAGGGGGTGAATACATATGCACATGCCAATTTTCAGTTTTTTATTTTTTAAATGCTGTTAATATATATATATTTTTCATTTCACTTCACCAACAGACTATTTTGTGCAAATCCATCACATAAAATAAGATTGCAATACAGGTTGCAATGTAACAAAGTAGATAAAAAGCAATGGGAGGTTAATCTTCTTCAAGGCACTGTATGTATGTATATAGATTACACTTTTATTGAACACACTGTGAAATAAATTTCTGTTCCTATTGTCCAACCCTCATCTGTTTGGGAGGACTCAGTACACTCACCTTCAGGAAGCAGTGGAGCTCTTCTTCTCCTTCAAACACTTCCACATCCAGGAAAAGTTTCAGCCTGTGGTCCACAGCCTTAAAATCTTCTGACAGTAGATCAAAGGGAGCTGAAAAGAATAGAGATCATGTCTGTTACCACTGGACAATACTTAAAAATGTATAAAATGGACACATATATAAAAATCATACATCCTGCAGGTAAAGTCAAATGTTTCCATGGTGTCTAACAGTTATAGAGTAGGCCTACTGTAATGCATCCAGAGCCGTTACCGTAACATCTTTTTGTAAGCATGTTGCATGTTTTATGGTGGGGATACATTTGTGGGACACAAATGTGTAAATACATTTTACTATTTCTAGAGTTGGATGTCTCAAGACTGGACTTTTACGAGGTCTTGGTCTTGTCACAGTCTCGTTGGTCTTTTGTCTTGATCTTGACTTGGTCTCGGATCCCTCGATCTTGTCTTGGTCTCACTGTCTTGGTCTTGCTGTCTCGGATCGACATAGTGGTCGGTAGATTTCGATTTGGAGCCATTGTCAGTATCCATGACACGCAACGTAACGTTCGATAATGCAACATTATTATTTTGCTTTTCGCGTTTCAAATGCAACCAATCAATGACAGACATGTATTTTGTTGTGATTCAGACACTGGTGCTCATCCAATTAAAATATGCAAGTGTAGCGCTAGTTAAACCTTAGATCCAGCATCACAGTGAGCAGTAAGTCTAGTCCATCAGTTCCAGTAATGTCAGCAGTAGTAGGCTAGTTAGTAAAATACAGAAAGAATGTCAGAGAATTCTTCTGTCATAAAAGAAGCATTTACAGAACACAGTTGTTTTGCGACACACGTTTAAAAACAAAGCATTCGGCAAAATGCAGATTTTGTGCTGTCTCCTTGACCGAGACAGCCGGGACTACCTCAACCTTCACGAGGCACCTGGAGCGTAAACACCCTGAAAGGTAAGCTAGCCAGTAGCTATCTGCCCATCTTCAAACTCTTTCAGCTATCTTTCCAACCTCAGATGACCAGATCATGTAGACGTGTTCTTCTCACACGTGCGGTATAAATTATTTAGGGACAGATTTTTTTTGCAAGCTTCTCTGCAGACTTAACTTTTGATGAAGAGTGTAACTACATTCTAAGTTCAGGTAGCTAGCTCTAACAGCGGCTATCGGCTACTTCAACATGATCAGTTTTCTCTAACTTTAGATATTTTAGCAAATTCATTGAGCAGAAATATATCGAAACCGTTTCAGTGAGCACTTTAAGGGCTGGTATGGTATGGTTTGTTATCGACTTTAATGGGCATATTTATGTTTATATTTATATTTGAAGAGTGTCTCTATAACATTGCTAGGCTAACACTGGTGTTGTGCCTAAAAGTGATCATTTGCCAGAAATTGATAGCGGCTTAAAACTTGTGGCTCAAATATTGTTTCTACTTCAAACTTGCTAGATTTCATTCAGGAGGGCTATATGTGACACATTATGCTGCAAACAGTCCCTTATAACTGCTGAAATGCCTTGAAAGGAACGTTAAAAATGATATGCCGTTTTATAGCTGCCAATAAGTGATTGCGGCTTTTAACTTTTGGCTGAAATACTGTTTCTACTTCAAACTTGCTTGATATAATTCAGGAGGGTTATATGTGACACGATATACGTTAAACGGTCCGTTATACTGAAGTGCCATCAACCACTATTTTAAAATATAAACTGTTTTCTCTCTCTTCCTCCTCTCTGAAAATATGCGTATTAAAAGTGATGCTCTTGTTCTCCCCCCCCCCAGTTTTAAGTATTTCATATAACTGTATTAGTTTATCAATCTGTTATTTGTCCATAATGTCTGTGTTCTATTGCTATGTTGCTTGATTACAGTATTTTACCTAAAATGGTGTTGTTTGACTAAATAAATGTGACCATTGACTTTTAAATAACAACTGCATTTCACGCTGTGTTGACTTAACAGACCTAATCCATTTCAGGGAAGTTGATATACAGTGTAATTTGGCTAGTACTACTACAATGGGACATGATGCAGTCTCAAGTTTATAATTGTGTATCTTCAATTTGATGGTACAGTTTAATCTACAAATGAGGTATAATTGAAATCAGTTCCATATTTCACATTCTTTAGACAGCTGTTGGAGGTGTTAGCTGTTTTGTCAGAAGACTTTGGGACCAGTCAGTACACGTCATGTCAGTCCTCAACAGAACACAGAAGTTAAGAGTCTTTTTTTTTTTTTTTCGATCTCGGTCTGTCTTAGTCTTGGTCTTGATACCCTCTGGTCTTGGTAGTGTCTTGGTCTTGATTTAGGTGGTCTTGACTACAAGTCTAACTATTTCATAAAAATAAGAAAAGCTCAGTGTTTAAATAAATCTATTTGTTATTCTTAGTAAGTGCAATAATCATAATAAATGCATCATCACAAATAATTATTCTGGTTAATTTCTTTTGGAATTAGTGCACACAGTATATCCTGATTTTAAAATTCGGTCACTCGTCAGTGGAGGAGGAAGTGTTAAAGTTGCTAAAATGTAGCTAAACACAGTGATGTCCGCTGAAGTCTTACAAGACATTCGTCTGGTGTGCAGAGCTGGAAACTGCGTGTTTCCAGGTTTGAGAAACAAATGTTTATTTTCCTACTGAATATAGTGAATTCAAAAAGTGGCACTAAGCACATTGATCAGCTTAGCTTTTTTTGAATGTGTTAAATTCAGAACTGCCCCCAAAAATTCTGTATAATTTTTCAGAGGCTCCAATAAGGAGCACCGAGTTCAGATGGCACCCTTTGCCTCAAACAAGCACGTCAGGTCTCATCACCATCTGCCTGCAAATGTTACACAAACTTGCCTTCTTCCAGTCCAGATTTTAAAGCTTTAAATGGACGGTATTCAGACCCATGTGTGAATGACAAGGTCTCATTGTAAAAAAATTAATCCAATAATTTTTTTTTTAAATGTTCTAACATTCCCTTGACATCGCTGCCATAATAGGGAAAAAATATGACAATGGAGTCTGTTATTTTCTCTGCGGCTGATTATTGTTGTCGTTTTCAACCAATTATATGTATACCATCTGACAGTTTGTAGCAATTTTGGTTCAGATCAATCTTTTTTTGATGCTTGCAGATTTTGGTCTCAGTGAACATCCCCTTCTATTCATCTCATGTAACCATACCCCATTGGTTACATTAGACAATACCCACCAAGGCTGGATTCTTGTGTGTTCTGGGGTTCACCGTCATTTCCTGCCAGTTCAACCTCTGGCCCTTTCGGTTCCTCTTGTACATGGACTTTAGAAGATTGCAAGCTGAATGGCTCATCAACCCAAACCTTGCTCTGACTAGAAGTAGTGTTGGAGAAACCACTGTGGGCAGTGAAAAAGCAGTCTGTGGCTACTTCATATTGTGTGGAGGACTGGGTCACATGAAGGGGACTTCCATAAGACAAAGAAGCTTCTTCCTGCCTCAGAGACAGGAAGTGGATTAGATTCTGGTAAGTATAATCATGTAAGCTACTATAAATGTATTATAAAAAGTATTATGATCAAAAAGAAAGCAAAAGACAAATCACTTGTCATTTATCCAGTCTGTGATATTGCTTATTTACATTGAGAAGAAGATCAGGACAAATGGGTGCATCCATGTTGTCAAATCTGCATCTGTCTCCATTCTGGTAGACTGGTGTACTGGTGGAGGGAGCTGTTTGGATGGTCAGCTGGACAACATGATCACTATTACATTCTGGGCAGAAGACGACATCACCTGAAGACAAAAATGCAAAGATTATACAGCACTCGTCTAGCTTTGTACATCTCTTTACACTTAAGAAATGTCAAGATACCTTTTAATCATTGGGGAAATTTGTTGACATTTCAACTATTGACAAAAACATACAAAAACATCATAAAAAGTCACGTGTCAGAAATACTAGGCTGAGGTTGCCAGTGATGTTCTTCAATCTAGAGATCAAAAAGAGATCAAAAAGATCTGATAGCTATGTCTGGTGATCTATCATAGCCCTCCATGCTCTCACACACTATACTAACATGCACTGTCTCAACCAGGCCCTAAGCCTCTAATGCTTTAAAAACAAACATTCTCAGTCATCCCTGCCCCCATGCAGGAATAGGTATGCGCTTGACCAAAGCCAGCAGCTGGAAATCAAATAAACAGGCATAATACAGCTGAATAAATGGCTCAAGAATCCCCTGCACACATCTCAAAGCATATTTAAATGTCGAACATAAGAGCAAGACGACAGTATAAAAGGCATTTACTGGATAAAACGGAAAATGTACCATAAAGTGTATAAAGTGATTGGCAAGTAGAGACTGTAGTCCATTTGTTTTTCTCTACAATTTGTTAACCTTAATTTACATCAATAGTCACTCAGGATCGCCACTTAGCAAGTATTATTTGGGTGGTGGATCACCTTCAGCAGTTCACTGACACTACCATTGTAATGCTGACCACGCTATTTTACTGGATAGACTAGAAAACCTTTTCGGAATCACTGGAACCGTTTTAACCTGGTTTAGATCATACCTGACCGACCGCTATCAGTTTGTAAAAGTTAACGGGGAATCCTCAGCACCCACCAAAATAAAATATGGTGTCCCACAAGGTTCTGTTTTAGGACCTCTTTTATTTACTTTGTACATGCTGCCCTCAGGAATGATTATTAGGAAACGTGGAATTAGCTTCCACTGTTACGCAGACGATACACAGCTTTATATCTCTGCAAATCCTGATGATAAACCTAGATTATTTAAGATTGAGGACTGCATCAAAGATATAAAAGACTGGATGTCACATAACTTCCTCTTACTCAATGCAGATAAAACTGATGTCCTTCTATGCCCAAAACGGCTAGAAACAAACTGTCAGGTCTAATGCTTGATCTTTCGATTCCTAAGCACCTCCAGCGTTAACTGTAAAGAATCTCGGTGTCACTTTTGATCCCGATCTTTCATTCGACACACATATAAGTACCGTTACTAAATTAGCTTTCCTTCATCTACGAAACATTGCTAGAAGAAGTGCATTATGTCTCCATGATGCAGAAAAACTGCTTTTATTACTTCCAGACTTGATTATTGTAACAGCCTCTCGTCAGGCTGCTCCAACAAAAACCTAAACAAGCTTCAGGTCGTCCAGAATGCGGCAGCTAGAGTCCTCACCAGAACCAGGAAATTCCACCACATTAGCCCAATATTATCTAGACTTCATTGGCTAATGACATATAAAGCTTTAAATGGTCTCGTACCTGATTACCTCTGTGATCTTATCTCCTACTATGAACCTCCGCGGTCACTCAGATCTCAAGGTGCTGACTACTTACTTGTACCCAGAGTTCTGAAAGCTTCTTCAGGGGGAAGAGCATTCTCATATATAGCCCCCAAGCTCTGGAACGCTATACCAAACAACATTCAGGTCTCAGACACAGTCTCAGAGTTTAAGTACAGACTGAAAACAAACTTGTTTAGGCTTTTTGTAGTTAATTTCTCCTGTTAGGTGGAAGGTGTAGAGCTGGGAGGCAGTGGACATAGAGAATTCCAGTAAACTGGGACACTGGTGTTGTTGCCCCCCACTCCTCTTCACTCACTCAGGTTTGTTGACGGTGGAGTGGAGGTGCCGGGGCCCCAGGAGGCAGACTCACACCCATCATACCTCTCGGTTCTGCCCTTTCTAGCTAGGCTGCTTTAGCTAGAGATGCTGGAGTCTTAACTTGCTCTCTTCACAGATATAAATAATCCTGCAAAGTTAAACAGAACTAACTCTGTTCTCTTCGAGGGGAACTGCTGTTTGACAGACTACCAGCCCAGTAGTGACACTATTATGATGAAAATGGTCCAGCTGTCAAATAGTACATGCTCTGGGGTAGTCATCCATAAAGATGAGTTAACAAAATTATGCAAAGAAGCCGATGGATCACTAGCTGCACCTAGATTGAAAATAGACTAAATAAAATTTGCAAGGGTGTACTCCCTTGAGCAAGGTACCGTCTCCACACTCTGCTCCCTGGGCACTGTGTTGCTGGCAGACCACTGCTTCACTTGGTGAAGGAGTTAAATGCAGAGAAAGAATTTTCACTGTTCACACTGTGTTCTGTGTTGTGGTGTGTTCACACATGACTGTAAGGGCCACTTTAGTTTACGATAACATTTGACAAGTGGCTGTATTCCTCACAACAACAGCACAAAAATTCATTATCAGAAACTGCTGTCATGTTTCAACAAGAAATGTATGATTCATATCACCATGGTGCTCTGCCTTGCCACCTCACAACAGTAAAACATATCCCTCTAGGGAATATGGGAGTAGTCAGTGGCTGAAGGTCAAATCACTAATTTCTGTATTGCCTTGCTCTTGAAGGCAAAACATGACTGTATTTGTCTCTGGAATGTATGGCAGGGCAGTTCACTCCCTCTCCCTCAGGGTATAAGCACAATGCACTGGCTTTGCACTTCTTACCTGTACCGTGTTCTCTCTCTGACCCTATTTCAACCTGATGTCCCTGAAAGCTGTCTGGTTCAGACATGGCACCAACCAGGCATTCAGTAGCAGGCTGGGAAAACTCAGTCCGGCACTTTAGACACTGCAGCTGCACTCTCTGGGGTTTTTCCTCTTCCACCTGCCTCTCGTTCTCCTTCACAACCCTCAGGAGTACCTCGGCAAGAACCTGTGAACAAGAACCAATTAATAACAGCAGCACAAACTTAAAGGTACTTTTTATAAGACCTGCCACATGGATGTGGCCCATCATCTGAAGTAACATGCAAGTCATTAATCATGTGGAAATAACGTTAAATGTTGATAGATGCTTTTTTTTTTCTCATCTAAACTAATTTTACCTATTATCCTGCCTGTTGTCAGGAATAATGGGGAAGTGATGTGCTAGTATGATTTTAACTGACCTGTAATGCTTGCTGAGGTTCATCGTCCAGCATGACGTACTGCCGTTTACGTCGCTCCCGACTTATGTAGCTGAAGTGCAACTCTAGGGCTGGATGACACCTATCCTTCTCCTTTAAGAAAGCACGTAATTAAGTAAGTTAATATAATACAATCAAGAGTCGCGGATTCAGTCACACACAGATTTTTTTAAAGAACCAAATTCATCGTTTTACGCAGAAATTGCAAATATCCTCCAGCTTTTTTTTGGAGAACGTAACTATTACCATCACCAGTTCAGCGGTGCCAGTAATACACCGAACAGTTGTTAACCCCCATAAAAGCAAGAAGAGGAAGCTGCAGCGTGCCTGCTCTGTGCCTTGTCCTCGTATTTTAGTGTTTAACCGCCCCCCCCCCTCAATTTTCAAGTTATCTCAGTTTATTTAGTATTAGTGAGCTGTGCTCTGCCTAAACATGTGGATAGATAGAGTTATTTCAGTGTTTCTTTTGAATACAAGTCTTTACATGCTGCTAATGCTAACGGGTTATCTCTCTCTCGTGCTCACACCCACAAAATAAATCAATATTTCCTACCTTGTCCCTGACTTAACTGAGCATCAGCACAGAGAGCGGTCTTGTTCTTTTGTGTACGAGTCTTTGCACACTGCTAATGCAATAAAGTTTTCTGATTATGATTATTTACCTTTACATTTTCTTTATGGGTTATGCATTAAAATCAGTTTAAAATTAAATTATAGTTCAAGTGTATCTTGAACTAAGGAGCCTAAGAAATGAGAGAAAAAGGCCAGAAATGAGAATAGGTTGTTCTGAGACTGGAAGAGTCAGATGGTCTGTTAAATGAACTGAGATTCATGCTTCTGTTCAGGTGGCCTGAGATCTGACCTCCTCCGTCCAGGTGGCCTGCAAGGCAGTGACCTGCCGCAGGCTATCCAGCTCAAGTCGGTTCCTGACTCGCCCCTGATGCATGTCCACCTCCAGAACATGACCCTGACTTATGCGCAGGAAGAAAGGCTCCGAGGTCTTCCTCTCATTAGGCCTCTCTTCCTCAGATAATACCCCAACCAGAACAGGCCTGCAGAGATCTACTGTGGGAACAGATATTAGTAATAGGACATTCAACACTGCCATCTAAAGCCCAACACAATGTTTTCACCTATTTTCTACAGTGGAATTGTGGTAAAATGTAACACGTGCAACACTTCTGGTGTATTATTGCAGTAGACAGCCATATATTCCAAAACTAAAGTACCTCAACAGTACATTTTTGTGTCAGACAAACCTCCAAGGTCTTCCTCTTCCTCCTCTGGATGTGCTGGGTTAGCAGACGCCTTTCCTGAAACTTGGGAGTCTTCTATACTCATCTCTATGGTAGACTCTGTGTTTGTCCACTGCAGAGTAGATTCTGTGTCAGGTTGCAAGTCTGCGCTTTCTGTCTCCTCTTCTTCTCTTTTGGGCTCTGAGGAGAGTAATGGGGCAGGCAGGGACTCCAACTTGGGTGAGAAAAAATTGCTTTTAGGTGCAGGGGGAGAAGGAGTGCAACAATTGCTGTCCAACACCTGCACTGGGTCTTTCTCCACCCTGAAGCCAGTCGTGGCTGCTGATGTCCCATCAAGATGATGTTGGAAGCGTAGCCAGTCCTCCCCCATCTGCTCACGGAAGCTGTCCATCCTCTCAATGTCTTTTTGGTGGTGTAAAACAATATCTATGGACAAAGAAAAACAATATTAATAGGCACATACATCAAATCCCACTATAAAGTGACACATTCAACACCCACCTTGCAATGTAGCTGGTCTGGATTCAAAGTCTGTATCGCTGGGCTCTGAGATACTAGCATGTCTCACTTTTACCCTGTTCTGCAAACAGTAATGAACCAATATGAGCGAAAAAAGGCACTGGGTCTTATCATATATAGTGCAATATCAACAATTATCAATTATAACTTCATTTCCTAATGTTTAACTGTACACCTGTGTAGTATTTTAATTCAACAACACTGTTTCTAAGATGTTTTCCTCAAACTTTCTGTAATTAAACACTGAGAAGATCTTACTCTGATGCTCGTCTCTGCTTCCAAATGTAGAGACTGAAACATCACCTTAAGTGCTGATTCACCAAAATTTTAAAATCTCTGTGCATCATCCATCATTTATACTGCAGTTTGATCATTCAGTCTACAGTTCATTCATTATTCATGCGGAATAATAGAAAAATAACTGATAACTAAAGTACAACATAATAAATATGTATACAGTAATTGCCCAATTTTACGCAGATCAGGACTTGGGGATCAAGTCACACCGATTTTTTATGAGAATCAAACTGATGGTTTTACGCGGAAATCTCCACAACAACACGGAACCTGCAAATATTCTCCGCAGTTTTTTTTGTGGCTTTTTTCATTTTTATAGTGTAAACCCTAAATATGCCCTCAAATATGCTCCCAGAACACTTTAATTTCATCTCTCTCTGTCTCTCGGCCTCACTTGCTCTCTCTGTCACAGCATCTCGACCCAGCGGCCGTCCCTGCATACATTTTCGTTAAGGGTAATGTATTAAGGTGAATTTAAAGTGTTTCAAATGTACAGTCGTGGCCAAAAGTTTTGAGAATGACACAAATATTAGTTTTCACAAAGTTTGGTGCTAAACTGCTTT
>JBBJLR010098953.1:0-10126 GCA_037577145.1 Brachypetersius gabonensis | reverse complement strand
CAGATGATCAGGCGGTGATCAGTATACTGGTGGTGCTGAATGCTGAGTGGGCGGAGCTCCTTTATCTTTAGGCACTTTGCAGCCTGTCAGTAAAACATTCGTTCCCATTTCCAGACAGTCTGACAGGAATAACATCGTATTTTTGCACAAACAAGAGATTTAAAGTAAAATATAAAGAAATGAGGAGTCGCTCAAGACTTTGCACAGAACTGTATAAACTGAGTTTCCCTAAAATGTTAGACCCTGATTTACAGAAATGTTTTTTATCAGTAAACCTTCAGGAATAATTTTAATATTATAAACCAGACAATAAAATATTTCTAAACTATGAACATTTTTATATTTGAAACCTTAAATATTGAATGTTTAAAAGTGTTTTAAATTATTATATAATGTACTTATCTGTTTACCATCTATATGCCAGGTCCTCAAGGCTTTATTTGATCTGAACACATGCCATAGAGTTAACAGAAAGTTTATGAACCCTGATTTTTTTTTTACATTTCTGCACAAATATGACTTAATACAACATCAGATTTTCACACACGTCCAATGAAAAAAATATATATTGAGAAAAATGTTCAACTACATTGTGAAATAATGCTCTGAATTTAACTGAGAATGTACAAAACAATGAAAAACCTCTGGCTGGAGGGTTCAACTCTTTTAATCAACTCAGTAAACCTGCCTAAAGATTTATAGAGGCTTATTCTAACAAGAATCAATTGCTCTAAGGCCATATTCAATTCATTTCTACTCTAAACAACAACTCTCACTTGTTGGAAGCTGTCTTTATAAAAGCTTATGTGGGTTTATGTCTTTATGAAATGTGACCATACAACACATCACCACTTATCAAATATGACTGTTAATATATTATTATAGCTGTATATTTATCAGTATATTTATATTGTTATTGTAACTGCCATTGGGCGCAGGGTCTTTCTGTGTGGAGTTTGCATGTTCTCTCCGTGGCTGCGTGGGTTTCCTCCGGGGACTCCGGTTTCCTCCCACAGCCAAAAACATGCGTGCTTTGGGGAATAGGTGAATTGACACTCTAAATTGCCCGTAGGTGTGAATGTGAGCACGAATGGTTATCTGTCTCTATATGTGGCCCTGCAACGTGCTGGCGACTGTCCAGGGTGTACCCCGCCTTCACCCATTGCAGCTGGGATAGGCTGAATGCAGGAATAAGGGGTAGATAATGGATGGATGGATGGATGGATGTAACTGCCATACAGTCAGTCCTCTGGACACAGTTCTTGAATAGTTCATTGTTCCCCTATGATGTTGTACTCTGATTTACAGAAACTGTTTTCTACATTATCATTAGACCTTCACTACAGAAGTTTGGACTGTTTTACTAATAACCTGCATAAAAATGTATTGTTATTCTAACAAGCATATATTGTTAGGCTTTTTCAGTCCATTTTTACTTGATATGACAACTGTCGTTTCTTGGAGTAAGTCTTTGTAAATGCTTATGTGAGTTTATGTCCGGTTACTGTAGGTGTTACGTACTTTTATGAATACTGACCTTCAGTAAAGCATTCAACCCATCACTTTTAAATAAAACGGTTGATTATTACAGAAATATATTTACACTTTTATTATGCTATAGAGCTTCCTCTGTCATTTTAGTATCCTCTACCGCTCTGCTGCTCACCATTTTTGTTTCATTTTAAATATTTAAAAGCCAGAGAATCTACAAACTTCATTTTATATGTGAGTCTAAAACCAAGCTGGTGCTATTGTTGAAAACACTGGTTCCAAAACATAGGCAGTATATTGGAATAGCATGCTTCCCGCTTTAATGCAGAGGCTTCTAAAATACTTTGTGACTGATGAGTTTTCTCAATCGACCGTCACTTTAATCGACTGTGCAGTAAAGTCAAACTACTGCATATTTGTAACTGTCTCTATTAGTCTCTGTTAAGTCTCTACTAGTGTTGAATCATTTTCGAATAATCGCCTCACACTCCACCTCTGCGTGGCGAACCGCAGCAGCAAGTGCCTTGACTTCAGTTATATAAGAAACGTTAACACCAGATCTGGCAGAGACAGCGTAGCTGAATGTCAGCCCTCCAGGACGTGTGTAGGGATGACATCATACTGATAAGCTTTCATAATTATTACTGTCACTGTTTTAAACCACTCTGCCAGTTATATAAGCTGCATGGGCATCTGAGCCAAGAGGAGAACAAAAAGATGTGCAGACTCCATCTATTTGGAGTGGTTTTATCAAGCTGCTTTATTGCACACGCTCTCTTTTTGGCATTTTATGGGAAAGTAGCCAATTGTAGACTTGCTTTTAAGGAGTTTTTCAGGAGTGTAAGCCTATTATCAGATATATATTCAGTGTAGCCTTGGGTCTCTGGAGAGGTTCTGTATTGTGCTGCTAAATGTTGCCTCTTTAATGCAGAACGAGAGGAACGTACAGTTTTACTCATGTTACAGATGTAGGCGAATGATGCAATGAGTCTTGCCTAAGGACTCTTGCTGGTATAGCATGGTCAAGCTGGGAAAAAAACATTGTTTGGGCTCATATAAAATCACTTTACAAGAAAGTTTTAGACTATTAAACATCTCAGTGCACACTGTAGAAGCCATGTGAGGATTTTGCATTACGATAATTAGGTGTGTAACAATGTATTGAAATGTGATATTCCGGTGCAAAAATGTGACAATAAACATTCTGATAATTAAACGTTCTGACCATTATGTTTTAAACATTATTTATAGTTTTCAACAAGTGCCAATTAACAACCCAGTCCAGCTCATTCATGTCATTCACCCAACCGACCCAAGCATTGAGAATTGAGAAACTGAACTAAAGCATGGACTGTATTGTTAAACTGAATAATCAGGGAAAACGGCTTTTAAAAAAGTTTTTTTGGTCTCAGATTGCTCGCTCTCTATTCACCAATTTCATCAAGCATTCATCAAGCATTAAAGAACACTCAAGGCACTGAATGCAGGGGTGCCAATAACTGAGACATGTTGTTTTGAGAAGAAATGACAATGTTTTTTGCTTTCTTGGACTATTTTCAGAGCTAATTATCCACCAATTCTGCACTCAGTTAAAAGGGTGCAGGTAGGAGTGAAGCTGGAATGCTGCTGTGACACTTCCAGTCTGACATCAGGGTTCCATCAGGTGCTGGATGGAGGGTTTTCTCTCTTTGCTAATGGTACCTAATAGGTGTCCTAACCTCAGGAAGCTGTTCTCCCCTCTCGAGGACGTCTCTGAGGAAGCGTCCTCTCTCGCTGTGGGACTGCAGCTCACTGCACAGGATGTCTCCGGGACACAGGCGCTTCAGGCCGTACTGCTCCTCAATCTTCTCACACTGCAGAGTCTTCCCTGACCCGGGACCACCTAACACACACACACACACACACACACACACACACACACACACACACACACACACACACACACACACACACACAAACACCATTGTCCTCATGACCATCGTCACTGTTGAACATGATTAGTGGTCGACTGATACACAGCCAGACAATATATCATACTGATATTGTTTTTTGTTTTATTTATTTATTTGTTTTGGTTGCTTTGGTTTGTTTCAATGGATGACCCAGTGCCCCCTTGTGGCTACTGCCAAGTCAGTCAGTGGCTGAAATAGAGCTGTTGTTTGTCATTGCCAGCCTTACTTCAATGAACCTTCCATCTTCAAAAAAACCCCCAATAACTGTTTATAGATTTATTTCAGAAAGCAACATTACTGTATTACTGTATAAACAATTTTGTGATGAAATCTTAAAGCAAGGCTGACTGTGATAAACACCAAACCTATGTCAGACACAAAAATTTAATATGAATGTTTAATAAAATGTAATAAAAAATACAATACATAACTCAAACATGAACTCTTTGATGAACTTTGCTGAGAAAAAAACTGTTTAAAATCTTCTTAATCAATTAAATTGATGGTTGTTGATGGTTTACTGAAAAATAAAAAGGTGTGTTACACAGATCCAAGACCCTCGTAGGCATGACAAGTGCTACAGTGGCAAAGAAAGACTCCCGAGAGGAAAAAAACCTTGAGGAATCAGGAATCAAAAGGGGAACCCATCCTCCAATGGCAGGGTCTTTAATGTTATAATGAATATTAACAGAACATATAGGTTTATGGTTCTGGGAGGACAGGAAGTCTGAATTGAGGTGGACCACTCAATCAGCACCAAACAAGCATCTAATGCCTCAAAGAAGATCCATCAAGATCCAAACATATACATCATGAATAAAAAGAAGATAGAGATGGGAGGGCAGGCTGCCTTAGAAACTGCACACTAAGAAGGGTCTAGAGGGGTTCGGTATCACCGATGTCATCACTTACACTTTTACATCATCTACAGAATCCCCATCCAGTCTAGATATCAACCCTTCCTCTCACTTCCCATCATTACGATTCCCCACACGAGTACAACGGGTTTTATCTACTCATACAGGCCTCCTCACTGCAGAGGCGTCTCACAGCCAATAGATACGGTCCATTACTTGATTACCTGCATGGTGAGCCCTGCTTTTCAAAGTACTTTTGGAAGGCCTTAAAAATCAGAGGCCCGTGTATTGCAGAATCTACTTAGGAAACGTTCAAGAAACTGATTTTATTTCTAAACCCAAAATACAAATGATTCACACGACTACAGATATTACACAACAGGCCATCAAAACTCCTACTGGACTCCCACTTTAGACAAAAGTTATTTTAGGTTCATTTATGTTTACAGCATTTGGCTCTTTCAACGACTTACTTTTAATCCAAACTTTCAATTATTTTTTCTTCATGTAACAGATTTAGGTGAATGATGCAAATGAGGCTTGTCCAAGCATTATGGTACACTTACGCAAATTATCATGATATCGCAATGCAAAAAATATGGCAATATGAATCGGGGAGAAAAAGTGTTCCATTTGTTTAATGTTTAATGTTTCTGCGTTGTTTTAAAGCGTTCAAAAGATGCCAATCCACAACCCAGTTCAGCAAATCAACGAATCAAATTAAATCATGAACAGAGTTTACTTTTCACTGCACAATTAAGGAGAAAAGAAAAAAGAAATTGGTTAAAAGCAGTTTCTTTGACAAAACTACATTCCTAATAGGAAATAAAGAAATAAAAACTGTGAAATATTTGTTTTAAGTCTTAATTCGAGTCCTAAATCATCTGTCGAACTGAATCAGTTGACTCTATTATCACATCTCTTACTTAAGTAACTTTAAATTAGCCTCGTAGGTCCAGTGCAAAACTTCAGACACCCAACATGTCTCGTCTGAGGGTTGCTTCAATATTATATGCAATTGACATTCATCATTGACACGGCATTAGTATTCTCCTGCCTTCAGTGAGTCAGAATAACACTGTCCCTAAAGAATGCACTGGGGGCTGTGAAACAGCTCACAGCAACAACAGCAGTAACTGGGATGGAAGGAGGAGAGAATGACGCAGAACCCTCTTACTGAAAGTCTGGGCTCAGACAAGTGCCTAGTTAAAGGAGTGCAGAGCTCTCAAGTGGAAACAAAGTGGTACTCTGGAAATGTTACAACATCTTGTACTCGTTATGGAATATGCTAACGACATAGAACTACATATTGCTTTTTCACAGGTGCCAGTTCTGACTCACTTTGGGTTTAACCGCAACTCGGATCTGGCCAAGGTCCAAGCTAAAGATTCAAGATTTTTCTGATGTGGGTTTCCTCCCTTTCAGTGAAACACACAAAAGTGATTTGAGTTCTAACAGCACCCCTTGTGGAGAAAGTTCAGACTGGAAACTAACTTTGTGATGACATGTGGAGACCATGTTCGTCATTCACATTGCACTACAAACACTAAACACTGATTGCTGACCACATATAACAAACTGGCACTTTGTTGAGAAAATATTCCAGCTTTACTGAAGCACTGCTGTTCTGGCTGGGGCCCAGTCTGAAGATGTTCTTCAGAAGAACGTAGGTCTGAACTGGATGAACTGTGTGGCTCTAGATGACTAAATGACATGGGGATAAACATTCCTCAGAAGTCGGACAGCTGTGTGTTTGTAAGCAAAAGAGGCCAATGTTATCTCAGAGTGTGGGCCTGTGACGAAAAAACTGACATTTAATTCCATTTGCTTTCTTTCATTGAGAGATGCAACAAAATGATGGCAATCTTTCACACAACAGAGGTACAGCCTGTGGCCGGCAAATGCCAAAAAGTAATTTAAAACACATTCCTCTCCTCATACTGACATTTTGTTTCTTGATTTCCATCGTATAAACTGCTACATTCAAAATATGACATATACATCTACTCTTATTATTGTTATCATTAACAATAAAAAGATTCAAGAACTCAGTATAAGCCGATTTCCCCAGAGTCTCTTGGAAAGACCAAATGGCTGGGATGAGACTCAGTCTGAGTCTGATGGAACATCTGAGATATAAGGATTTTCCAACTATTTCCAGTAATTTTACTCGTCTTATTTATGTTCATTTTCATAATTTCTATAGTTTTTAAACAACTATTTTGCAGGTCAGTTACTTTTTTTTTGGTCATATTCTGTCACGTCTGGTCTGTCTCAGCCACGCCCCCAACGGAGCCCGTCGCCCAAGTACTAGGAGGTACACAGGTCTGGGCATGGACGTGATGTCATAGGTTATTATGTGTGTGGTCTTTGGGTGCCTAGGCAACCCTGGTGTGAGTGAGGAGCTTCATTAACTCAGTAACTGGGTCGCTAGGTACTTAACGATGTGTCCACCTGTCTTGTGTGAAACTCAAGTGCTTTGATTATTGTCTCTATCGTATGATTGGTTGTCTGAGTGTTTAGGTAGAAATGGCCAGACAATCTCCACAATCGTTGCATGGTCACACTTCCAGTTTGTACAAGTTCTTCCCTGAACAACTCAACTCTAAAAACCTTACTGAGGGTCATGAGTGCTGTTGTGGATGTGCTATAGAAGTAGGAATGAAGGTGGACACGCACACTGAAGACAAGCCCTGTCTCTCCCAGCAGTCTCTCCAGTGGCAGTGAAGAGAGCCAGCAGCCAGTCAAGCTGGAATCCTTTCCATCCTTGTCTACGTGGTGTTTAACAGTGTGTGTCTGTGTGTCTCCTTACTCTCCCCACAGCCATGAATACGAGTGCCAGTCTGGTGGGAGAGCTCCACAGAGCATGGAGAAAAGGTGTATGAGCCTCTGAAGGCAGCAGAGTCTGGGTCCTGCGTGTGGAGAAAGCTTTGTTGGGAGTGAAGGTTCTACTGAACTGTGTATTTCAGTTTTATGTTTATCTGTGTATTCCGGCGAGAAGGTCCTCCGGTGTGGAAAAAAGGGTTCTCACGACCAGAGCGGCTTTATTTGGCTTTAAAGCTCATTCATTCTCATTACTGCTCCCTCCTAAACTAGAAGTTTAATATTTGTTCTTTTGTCTGTAGACAGTGTCGTTACCTACTGGTCGATCGTGCTTTAAACAAAAAAAGCAACTTGATCTGCCAATAAAGTAAAACTCTTACAATTTTTAGCTAATATTTTATTGAAGTTTTACAACAAATGTCAGATATATTGACTAGATTTTTTGATGTTTGCAGTGCTGGAGGAGAATATATTATTGAACCATCCAAAGTCAAGTTACTATTGATGTCACTACTTGCCAAAATCATGACCACCAAACACAGGAGGGGATCATTATTCACGATTAATGACTGAAACGTGTTTCCAATGTATTGATTAACTTTTGAACAAACATTGCTGGGCAATGGGTTCCAACCCAGGTCCTGGAGGACACTGCTTTTACCTAACTGACCCAATCAAGTCTTTAACAAACCATTCTTGGGTGAAGTGGTTGAAGAGTGGGATGTTCCTCCCGACAATTCATTTCTTTATTTTCGCCTTTTTAACATTGCGGATTAAATCTAAACTTCTGAATCGTAGAGAAATGACTAACTGCTCTCCATCTGATGACATAAGCACCCAAAATGATATTTTAATAAACAAGATTCAGGGGCTCAGAACAGGCCTGTTTCTCTCAGAGTCTCTTGGAAAGATCAATACTGCAGGAATAAGACTGAATTTGAGTACAGTAATCTCCCAGTTTTACGCGGCTCAGCAGCAACATATTCAGTCCAAAACTACAAAATATCCTCCACCATTTTTTCCCTTTTTTGTGGCAATATATATGTATATATTTACCAAGAAAAATATAATCTACAAATTTTTACCATTACATTTTCTTTAAGGGCAGTGCCCTTATTTATTTTAGTTTAAAATAAAATTAAAATGAAAAGTGTTCTGGGAGCATATTTAGGGTTTATACTATTAAAACAGGCATTTTTTTAACCGAAACACAACAATGTGGTTTTTCACTATACGTGGGTGCTCTTAGAATGTAACCCCTGTGAAAAAAGTGGGGGAATACTGTATTAGGTTTACAAATTTTCCTACTATTTCCAGAAATCGTACTCATTTACATACAGTTTACACACACACAAACACAGACACACACACAAATATATTTTACAATACACATGCGCATATTTTTTTATTTTATCCTATTTTTATATTCCTAGATTGTATGGTGTACATTTGTATTTCACCACCGTTTTTTATAAAATTTTTTGTAGTTTATTTCTGTTTTAAATTTTTTTTAAAGCCTCATCATCAAACATGGGAGGTAATCTTTTAACAATCCATTATTGGGTGAAGTGGGTGTAAAGGGTGGGGTGTGGTACTTCAGGACCAGGGCTGAGAGCTGAATATATTCTGTATTGGCGTAATGCTGCAATGCTTTTTGTTTTTTTCTTCACTGTCCACCTTGTCAAGATATCAGGTGTCTTCTAAAAGTCTCCCAGCTGCATGTTTTGAGCATATTTGGAAGTAGAAATTCAAAATATATTTGCGGGACTTGCTGACAAGCTAAATTAACGAAAGCCTGACCAATAAAACAGAGAATAGTAACCGTTTCTAAGCAGTGACTGAGGAACTAACAAAAAGAGATGGTTAATGAAACTAGAACTGGCCTTGCATTGATATGAAGCAGAGATCATTATAAAAGCCCTCAGCGCCCAAACACTGCCAATCACACAACTGTGCAGTTACGAGATGAATCGCATCCATATTCAGTTTGCGTTCTGCACTTTTTCTGTTTGTTTTGATAAAGGGTACTTGTACACATACCAATAAACTCATCAAATTCAAGCCATAAAATCTTCTCTTCAAGGTTCAAACATAAAAATGCAGAGACCACCCGCTCAGCATCGTTTCTCCTCTTATTTCAGTGAGCCAAGAGTAAGAAATATTTCAGATGAAACTGCAACATGTTTTTTCAGAAACTGACCTCGAAGGTTTAACAGCCTGCAGGACTTGTTTAGCTTCTGTAAAAAAGTAGTGTTTTCATTTGGTTCTGTCCAGACAGAACTCCTTTCAATAAATCAGACCGTTATTCAGTTTCCAAGGAAGATGTGATGTCCAGTGTAACCTGTATCATTCTGACAGGGACCAGAGTGCAGCTGGAGAAATGATTTACCTGCTCGTCTGGGCTCAACCCCTTCAATTATTGCAATAGCTCACAGTGTAGCGTGTTACCGTCTTTTCCTTCAGCTATTATTTAGCCAACCGTGTGACACTGTATACTTCCGCCTGCTGTACAGCGACTGTGTAGAAGTCAGTCCTCCTCCTTCGTTAACCTTTATCACTGAGGACCAATTAGCAGGAGACAGGGATGCTGGCCGGCTGCTGGCTGAAAAGCCGGCTAATTGATTTTCCTACTCCTTTCCTTGTGTGGCTTTTTTGCTTTTTTGTGTTTTAATTGACCCGTAATGAAGAACTCTTATAGTAGAGGAAACTAAAATTAGACCATGCAGGAATAAAAGTGATTGAAAGTGGAATTAGGGCCATTTTTCTTTCAACATTGCACCAAGGGAAAAAAAATCAAAACGCTTATCATATGTTCATAAAGGACCACAGCAGAAGTCTAGGAAGATGAGGCTAGAGAGGTTGTTTTAATGGACATACCAATCACGAAGATGACCTTTGGTTTCTTCTTCTCCACAGGGAAACCTGGATGAGTGAGAGAGAGAGAGAGAGAGAGAGAGAGAGAGAGAGAGAGAGAGAGAGAGAGAGAGAGAGAGAGAGAGAGAG
>JBBJLR010098942.1:0-26482 GCA_037577145.1 Brachypetersius gabonensis | reverse complement strand
AGGCAGTTCTGAAGGCGAAAGGGGGTCAAACACCGTATTAGTATGGTGTTCCTAATAATCCTTTAGGTGAGTGTATAATACTACGGTATTACAATACAATATGTAATAAATAGATTTTTGTATAATTCCTTTAATTTTTAAAACAAGATCAATATTTTTTTAAAACTTGATTGTCTTTGAATGAGTTCTTGTCCTTAGGATCTACTTAAAATGCATTAAGAGAGTAAGGAGTAGTGAGTGCCTTTTCTAGGAAGTAATTAGTAATGTAACCACATTACAGACTGAGAGAAGAAACAAGTCATTTGTAATGGATTACATTTTTGGAGAAACTACCTCAGCACTTGCCATGTGGATCATATAACTTACTCTTGACTCACATTTGGCCATGATATTTTAGGTCATTTTCTATCCTTTAAAATACCACAAACCAATGGCTTCTATAATATTTAGTTATCCTTCAACAGCTATATTGGATCAGTGAGCTATTAGAATGTTTTAAATTCATGCCCATATGCTATTCAGAGTAATCTAAATGGCCTGGGCAATAACATAGATTAAGTACATTTGATTTCACATCACTGCAGAGTTTGTGGGGGGTTTTGTCTTAGTTTTTCTAGAATCTGGTAGCTGTCCCTTAAGGTCATCTGGAGGATGGGGTCAATGGTGTCGAGCTCAGCCCATACATTATGATCAAATGCAAGCAGGAAAAGAGCAAAAGAGCTCATGGCCCCTGAAAGCTCACTCCACTCTGGCACTCTAAGTGCAGTCCATTGTATATTCTCTCTGAATCCTTGCTGTTGTTCATTTGGTGGCAAGAAAGACTTGGCTGAGTTAAAAAATGATGGTTCTGGAGTCTGGAGAGAGTGTTTTGGTAAAAAAATGTTGTGACTTGATGATGATGATGATGATGATGACGATGATGATGATGATGGTGATTCATGCAACACAACTAGGTAATGCGAAGAGCACTCAAATTCATAGTACTGCCTGTACTACTCAACACTCGTGTGAGATAACATAGTGATTGACAGTGACACCTCCCTGGCTACATAAACAGCCATCAGTGGCAGTTGTGAGCACCATCAAAAATTATTCTAAAGAAAATATACAAAACAGGCAGGGTCACTGTGGGTCAGCCTTACATGTTTGATCCAGAACAGCCTTCCCCTTCAAACAGGTGTTGACATTAAAGTCCCTGTTTTAATTGTGTATTTGTTATGCGTCCCAAAACTTTTGTCCATATTGTGTACTTCACTTGCCTCTGAATGGTAGGCATTTTATGGGCAAGAATCTTTTAACAACTTATGACACTTCAATTTACACATTTCTACATCCTTTTCTTATGATTGACACACCAAAAGTGCCGCAAGACAAATGTGTTCTAATATTACAACAATCAAGGAGATGGAGCATTTTAATACACTACATAACACACTTGGTTTTAAATCTCAAACAGGGTGTATGAATCATCAGCTTGAGGCTTAAAAGTCTTTGTATTTTAATGAATGTTTTGTTTACATGGAGTATCACAATGTATAGTAGAGCTTTCTTTGGACGCAGTTTTCCTTTGAAAGAGATTTGAGAGAGCCCATATATACCAGTAAAAGTGTTAGGTGTTTTTTATGAACAGGAAGTGGGGCCAGACAACAGAAACCAAAATCCCATTTAGACTGGGAAATTTTTTCAATTTCTCCAGGTGTTTTTATTCTTTTTGATAGTTAAAGTGAACTACAGTGATGTGACTACTTCAAGATCTAACAATAATTGTTTTAATGAGTGAGTTTTAAGAAAAAAAATGTTCTGTTTTGGTGCATTCACCTTATCCAATTCCTAGCTCTGGGAGTGTGCTGCACAGGCTGCTGTAATTAAATATTCATTATAGATGTCCTCTATAACTTTTTCATTACTCTCTATTGATAGAAACATCACCAGAAGTCAATTTTAGAATTATTGTTTGCACATAGAACCGAACAATGTATCAGTAACCAGTAAACACATACACACAGCAGCTTCTCTGGGTTCAGTTAGAATATGCAATCAGGGGGTTCCAAGGACCAGGGTCCACAACCACACGGTTAGGACCTTGCTGTGTGCACAGTTATGCTGGAATAAAAAAGCCCAAACCCTGAAAAACAGGCATGTCCCAGTACTTTAGTCCATATAGTGTATTTACTGTTGTGGCACTGGTAACTTGCTTTAGCTATCAGCTGGTGCACATGATGCCCATCAAAAATGTCATTTTGGCATCAAAATTCCCTATTGCTGCATTTAGGTCCCAGTACTGTTGCCAATACTAATATGGTACAGTAAAGGGTCATCCCTTACTAACTTATTTTTTTAACATCTTTGAACAGATGAATGAAGGATGAACTGCAATTTTTCTTTAAGGAAAATGACATACTCCTGTGCAAGCCTCAAGTACTACTTTAGACGCCAACTAAGCACAACAGGGACAATTTAATGCTTGGTCTTTATTGGAAACCCCCGTTTTATATTTATATAAGATATGTGAATTGACCAAACTGTTGTACTACACATATCAACTGAGAAAACATTGGGCTGGACAGAATGGGTACTAATCCAATTCACAAAAAAATATGTCTATATTTTAGTATCCTAAATCGCATGCATCATAGTAATGTCATTTTCTTGTGAATTCCCTTAAATGTTGTAAGAGAACACTGTAAGAGATTTCTAACTGCCTCATCTATATTTCTTTAAGCTTCTGTTTGTCTTCTGCAGTTTCACTTCAATGGGAATTTTCATCTAAGCCAAAATAACCAAGAGTGCTATTTGGATAATTTGGAAAATCTCTTTGTTTGGTCTATCTGAAACAATTGGAAATCTCTGTGTTTGGCTTTCAGGTTTAAATTCAAAGCTCTGACCTTCTTGAGCCACTAGGATTTTTTTCTCATCCATGACTTGTCACACTCACAAGCCTCATTGTTGCCATTGTCAGCTGTTTCAACCCCTGCAGACAATTTCACAGTCACTTCACCTTAATTGAAGGCATGCAAGGACAAATATTGGACATCTGAATCTGGAGGCAATTGAGTGAAAGATTTTACTTTTTTAGCCGCTTCGTTCTGCATTCTTTGTTTTTTTCCCCCGGAAAATAGTTTTGAAACAACAGTTCCTTCCTGCTTATTATTAAATGAGAAGAAAAGAGAGAAATTGTAGGGACCCTTCACCCAAGGAATTGAGATTTTGTGCATGAAGGTAGATGAAAGCAAGAAAGATTCTTGTAATGACTGGAGTGGATCATTTTGCAAAGCTATAAAAAGGCTTGCGCCAAGGGTATGAAAAACCACTCTAGTGCGGGACTTTTTGAAAGCCTGTCTGCTCCCGACATAATTGACGGCATTATTATTTGGCAAAGGGGCCTGAAAATAGAAATAACCTCAGCAAACAGAAAGGATGTCACCACTTTTAAACTTTAAACTGAGTTCTTTACAAGGAAGTAAAACTGCTTTGTTTTATGTTGCAAGACATAAAGAAACGTTCTGCCTGACATAAAGAAAATCTATTCTTCCTTTCATGGAAATGCAAAAAATATTTTACAAGTTATAGGATTGATCTGAAAGTGCACGTGTGTTGACAGTGGAATGTTCTAATCAGTTATAAAATTCAATAAAGAAATCCTCGGCTGTCGTTTTTTTTCAGTAGTGAAAATTGTAGATAGTTTCTTTAGTCATGTCTAGATAAGCTTTTTAAATAAAATGGTGACACCAAATAAGTATCAAGTGCTTTCCTGAATCCCTCATTTTTATTTTAATTGTCTAGAAAATATGGCATTTAATACTAAAAACATCGGTTGACTAGAACAAAGTTGAGAGTCTCTAAGAAGGTCTACAGCATTACAGGAATCATCTATACATAGAGCTGTAAATCTCTACAGTAGCTTTCCATAGCTTTCCTGAGCTGGTCCAAAGTATATATCAGCAGGTAGTTTAAGCCTTGCCAAAGTGGAGCACTTATCAACCTGGCCTTTATTCCCCAAAGGTTGGTTTTGATGTGACAGGAATGAGTTCACATTGTATTAAGACTGCACTTCTCAGGAACCTTCCTCTACCTGAAGCTATAAGCCCTCTACTAGTTTGTCTAAGCTTGCCTGAGGCACATATTATCAGGTAGCTTCAGCCCAGCACATTCAAAGTAGTCTCGTGAGGCCACAAAGCTTGTGACAAGAATGTTTGGAGATAACCATGAGGGATAAATGTGGGGTGGGAGTATAGACATATTAGGGTTAGTGTAAAATATTTAAATGTTGTGATAGTCCATGTTAGTCTATGTCTATTGTTAGCCTATAGCCTTTATATTCCCAAAACAAACTGTTTGATGAAGCATGTTGATGTGGATGATTAAAGCATGTTGATGTGTGTTAATTTAAACATCAGGATATATTTTAGATTTACAAAATATAATATACCTGAGTTACTGTATTTAATGAACATATTTGAAGTGGTTTCATGTTAATTAAACATTACAGAGGGTGTTGTCCCCAAAATCATTGGGGACAACACCTTTTTTTTTTTTAAGTGGTAGCAGGTCACTCAACAAGCTCTCCAGGGACTACCTGTTTATCATATGTACTCTTCCAGATTCTCTACCCAAAATGAATTAGGCTGGTAATTCCAACCTAATTCCACTGTGTGTAGAAGGTGTAGGGTTAGAGAGATTTGGGCAGGGTTTGGCTGGTTGAATGTACACGGATATCCCTATACTGAATGGTGCTAGAAAGCATGCTCCCTCATAGACATACATACAGTTGACCTTTTTTCAGTCTCCATTTCTTTATATCATTGTAATAATACCTTATCCAGTAATTAATGGCGTTTTATGAATTGTTTGGCTTTAACGATATTGCTCAAGCAAAAACACAATATTACCACTCAATATTAACAGCCAACCAAGGTTACAAGACCATCAGTTATCTAGCACAGGTTTAGTATCATGAAATGCACTATGAAGAAAAGTATAAATGCATCACTAAGCATTAAAATGCATAACTATCGAACCTTTAACCAGGCCTGATAAATTGGTCTGAAGCCAAATACAGGTGAACAATATTCTGACCAAACCGGAGACAACCAGGACTACTGTATCCAAAACACTGGTAATAATAGCAAGCCATGAGTAAGTGAAAAGATACAATAATAATAATCAATAATATTCAGCAATAATTAGGCATCTGTTTAAATTCTGCTTGAACAAATGCATTCCCCAAACAATGCTTTCAAACAACATTCAAAACTTTCTGCATGAGCTTTCCATATTGTGCTCCTTTCAAAGTACAGGGCTGCATGTAGCAATATGCAAACCTACACATGTTTAATCCTAAAATGTGTTTCTTTATGTAGAACATCTTATATTTAATTTAAAATTTTGGCTCTTAGACATACAAATATCCTTTTGGTTGCACTGATCTGTTCTTTCCAGAATTGATTCATGGTTTATTTGTCATTTTGGCCTTTGTGCTAAGTTGTTTCAGCCACAATAGCAAGTGATTTAAGCATTTCAGATTAAACTCTGGTTTAAGGAAATTAAAGTGAGGAAATAAAGTGAGGAAATAAAGTGAGGAAATAAACAAAATCAGGAGGGAAATTCTGGGTAAAATCTAAAAATAAAAGATGGAGATGGGCCATAAAATGCATATGGGAACTTTGAACCTGAATCAGGCCCAGCACGTTCTAAACCGGACACATGAGCTTGAATGAACCTTTTGTGATCATTTGGGTCTGTCAGGTTTGGACAAACACTTAATAGGCAAAGTACTAATAGGCACTAATACTTCTAAGTCCTTCATAATAGGCACTAAGTCCTTAATAAACAGTGTCACTGTCACTAAGAATCTTATTTCACAAGTATGTTGAAATTTTAAGCAGATCTACTATAGTACATCTGATTGACTGAGTTCTGCTTTTTTAACAAAAAAACACATACATAGAAAAAAAATTGCAATCTATAAAATGATATACATGTAAATTAGTAGAGTGCAGTAGTATAATGCAGACAATTTACCCTGTCATCATTCAGCTTCCTGCTTGCTTGTGACTCTCTCATTTATCCGTGTCCAGTTTCAGACCACAGGGCCACTTTTGAACAGGTTTTATTAGAGAGGTGGAGAATTCTCAGCACAGCAGTGACCCAAACATGGTGGTGTGTGTGTCACAAGTGGCAGTGTCTGAGTGTATCGGGGTGTTTGCTGGGGTTTAAGTAATGTGGCCCCTATAGTCATGCTTTATAGTCATGTACCTCAGTGGTGCCACTAGCAGTCCTGGGATTCAAACCCACTACCTTCCGATCGCAGGGACAGCTCCCTAACCACTAGGCTGCCTGCTGCCCCAGTAAAGTGAATACATTACAAGTTGTGACATTGTTATGCATGTTTAAATGTGTTACTACACAGTTATTAGTGACAACAATAAGTATCTGAAGACCTGCTGTAACAATGGGTCAAATGAAGGCTAGAGTATGACTCAACAATATAGTATGACATTGCATAAAAGATACACAAGGTTTCCTTTATCGTTACATGCATAATTTTTCAGCGATTGTGTGAACAATCGCTTTTTTTTACAAATAAATACATGACCAACTTGAGAAATCATCCTTGTGTGCTTACAGACCTAAATATTTTCTTTCCTACTAACAAACTCAAACATGATATGGAATGAAAGTTGATGTTGGATGGGTGCTACATCACTCCAATGAAGACTGTTCTGCCTGTTGCTGATAGACTGAAGATATGCTGCACAAAAAATTGGACAATGCACTGACAACCAGGGAAAACAATGCAAATTAATTAAATAAGTTTCCAAATGAATATGGAAAAGGAAAAATCTAAACCACAAAACTGTATTAACCCACACCATCTGTGAAATCCATAGTGGAAGAGAAGTAGTGCTGCTTTTGTCAATGAAAATTATGACTAAATTTTGTTGTCGACGAACACTTATCACATGACTAAAAGGAGACGAGAAGGAATGTAAATGCTGGTCATGTGACGATAACGAAAAAAATATATCATGTAATATTGACGAATAAGAACAAGACTAGACAAAATTAAAACTACGCTAAAATGTCTCTTAATTTTTGTTGACTAAAAGGAGACGTTATTTCCTGAACGATAGGGAGGGGAGAAAAAAGTATTGGGACGCTCGACTTTAGAGTTGAACGGTGTTATGTCCCAATGTATCCATTGAGAGGCACACTGAATTAAATCTATCTAGAGTGAACAAAAGTATTGGGATTTTATTTATTTATTTTATTTAAATGTACGTTTATGTACTCCTAAGTTCTAACATGGTGGGTTGGCAAAATAAATGAAATAAATGTCATAAATTCAAATCAGAGTGTCTTCCGTGTCTGGAATGGATGTGCAGTATTCTTGAGTCTGTAAGGTAACAATAATATAATAATAAGATTTTGTCTATTCTACTAGGTACTTATACTATATTGACTGGGTTAAATAGAATTGCATTACTAAAAAGGAAACTAAAATACAACTTTTATTGATTAAAACTAGACATGGATAATTCTGACTAAAATGCTTTTAGTTGACTGAAACTTGACTAGACTAAAAGGAGTATAGATGTGACTTAAACTAATAAAAACTAAAATGACAGCTTGACGCAAAGACTAGACTAAAACTAAAATTAAAACAGGCTGCCAAAAACAACACTAAAGAGAAGGCTATGATAGTAAATGAGCCTGACTGGCTTTGACATTGAGATATGTTGGTGGGGTGGAGCCAGTAGTCTGTGTTTCTCTACCTCTCTCGCACAAACATCTTGATGAGGTTCTCCGATCAATATGTGCGGACAGCCTGATAAGCAGAAGAGGATGAGTTGGCAATTGCCTTTAACTGTATTTGGGCTTCCTGGATCCACAGAAAAGCCTGCTATCTGAGGCTGTATGCTTTACAGGGGCCTTAAGATTGCAGTCACTTTTCCAGGATATTTATAAAGCACTATAAATTCTTTCAAAAGCAGCATTTTTAAACAATTAACTTAAAGGCATGTTAAGTGATCCTGTTTATTTAATGTCCATTTCAGGTACACTTTAACAAGTGCACATGCTTCTTCTAGGCACATTATACATGACGCATGATGATTATCTTTCTCAAGGCCGCATGGATTAAAGTTCTCCATCGCTATGACGGATTTCCGTCAACTAAAGGGCACTAAAGGTTAATAATAACAATAATAATAATGATAATAATAATAACAATAATAATAATAACAATAATAATAATAATAATAGGGCACAATAATAGGCTAGTGGTAGTATATTTTGCATTTTTAAAAAGATCAGAATAGAACGAAAGTTCTAAGATTGGAAGCAGTGTGTCATGAAGGGTCTCATTCGCTAATAGTAGCTAAAACAGGTCGGAAAACAGCAGAGAAAACATTTACATTTACATTCATGGCATTTATCAGACGCTTTTATCCAAAGCGACTTCCATTCTCTACAGGGGACAGTCTCCCTGGAGCAACTTGGGGTTAAGGGTCTTGCTCAGGGACCCAGTGGTGGTGTGCTGGAGGTAGGATTCGATCCTGTGACCTTGTGGTCCGGAGGCAAGTATCCTACCACTAGAAGACCACCATCCCCACCACCATCCTACCACTAGGCCACCAAAACCCATCGCTTAAATAGATAAAGAAGCCAAAACTCCGAAGCTCGATATTCAGGACAGTGGCTCCGGTGTCGCGAGTGCCCGCTAAAAATAAATAAATAACTGCAGTTTTGGAGTCTGTTTTCTTACTGTTAACAGAGGAATGGCAGTGGGAAGTAGTGTTGTGTCATTTGCGATCTTTTAAGCGAACGGACTGAACCGAATCACTTGAGGAAGTGATTGGTTTAGTATGTTCACCTAAAATACACCGCTCTGTGATGTCAAAAAAACATGCAGTCTCACTTTATATTTAGTGTTTCTAGTAACTGAATAACAGCAGTACTTGCAAAAACTATTTGTGGTCTATTAACCATTACAAATAAATTATAATACTGTAGCTTATATAATGATTTTTACAAAGGGTGGAATGATACCACTTTTTCATGTCCGATACCATCATCAATACCACATTTGCCAATACCGACGCAAATCTTTTTTCCACTCTGCACCAACTAAGCCATTAATATTCCATTTGTCTGGATATACTTTAAATTCCAAATGGCTCCCTACTTTCTCTGTAATGTCCTATGTAAGTTAAAACATTGTAATGTCAACACTTATAGTGCACAATTTGTCATTGAAATTCTGCATACATGGCTGAATCACCAATAACTATTTGGTAGACATTATATGCATAAAATTGTACATACTATGGAAATCTAGTTTTGTAAATAAGCTGAATAAGCTGAATAAGCTGTTATAAGCTGAAAACAGTTCACCTCGGACAAAAGTAATGGGACACCGGGGCGAGGTGAATGATTTTCAAGTCGTTGGAAAGAGTACGGGATATAAATAAATAATTCCTTGAAATGAATATTGTTTACGAGTTATGACTCATGAGTCACAGCACCCGAGTCTGAGTCAAGTCTCAAGTCATTGAGGGCAAGTCTGAAGTCAAGTCACAAGTCTTTGTTTGTGCGACTTAAGTGCGACTTGAGTCCGAGTCTCAGACTTGAGTCCCCATCTCTGGTTTCAGGGTGAGAGTTCCTTTCCAGACTGTCTTCTGACAATACGAGGTTTTGTTACACTGACCATATGTTGCTGTAAGAAAGAAATTACCTTTAAACAATTTTATAGGTAAAACAGTATTTTCAAAAGATGTCTAAATTAGGTTTTAAATGTTTTTGTTTGACAGTGATAACATAAAATGACATAAATGTCTTAATTCCCTGTCAGACAATTTCACTGAGTGTTCCAATTGTTAACAGAGAACAATTTTCCCGCCCAATTTTCATGAAAAGGATGCATATTTGCCCAAGCTGAAGAAGTCATTTTCTCATACCTTTGTGTTTGAACACCCAGTTTCACCTTTCCATCTACCCACCTGTTTCATGATTCAGAAGTGTTAGCAAAAATAGGATAAAGAAAAGCAGTGTGATGCTGAGGATCAAAGCTGTCAAACTGCTGTCAGGACTGTGGGCAACTTTCTGCTTCACTGATTAAGGGTCTCAGAAGCTCTAGTAGTCAAACATCAAGTGTTAATGAACTGAAGTGAGAGGTCACAAAGATAGCAACAACAAAGAAAGTCATATGTTGACAGCAAATTTAAAAGGCCCCGAAAATGGAAATTTTTGTTTCACTTTTCTGAAAAGAGTGTTTAACCCATATATGACATGACATTTTTTTTTTTTTAATTTGTTTGTTTGTTTTTCTTCATATTCAACCCACACTCACTAGCGAAGCTGCTAAAGAGGACTCTTTTGTGCTCAAGACATTTTCCATTTTTGCAAAGGCCTTCTGTGATGCAAGACTTAAATGTGCATAGTTTATGCCGGTGTTGCCACGGTCTTCTTTTTAAATCAGGCAGGCAGTTACAGAGATATCTGGGAAGTGAAACACAAGCCAGTAAGACCACTTCTTTTGATCCTGTATAGATCGATCAGAGAATCCACCAGTATTGTTATCATACTCCTTGAGCACAGCAGGCCATGATAGTTTGATTATCTACTTTTGCTTACTGTCCCACCTCTAAACCTCTGTGGCTGGGTGTGCTCCATTGTAATCATTGTAATCAGTAGGGTAAAAGTAGGGATTATCAAATCACTTCACTACATGGAAGTTGGTTTCCCAACCATGGCAGTTTTCTCTTGAAAAGATCCTTGGACTCTTCTTCAGCTATGTATTATACATCATGTTGTTGCCTTGTTGTTGTGAACAAAACCAGAGGGGTGAAATCCCCTGTTGAGCAATGATAAGTACAAAAAGAACACTTGTGATTTGTCAGAGAAGATATTACAGTTCAGATGGAGGACAACATTGCCACTTGCTCCCATCTGCTTTGCAGCTCTCCCTGTCTAGATCTCAACATTGTGTGGGACACCATCAGAGCCAGCCAAGAGATGTACCTGGTAGCCTAGTTTCCTTGGTTTTGCTGGAATGTATTGCTTAATTCTGTATCTTTTCCTGAATGGGATCATCTATAGTCAGTTTCTCACCCACTGGAATAATCTTCAGTTAGTAGTGAACAGATCTTGTGTAGCGGATCAAAGTTTTCTTCTGGACTCCCCTGATTATTGCTGATATCCAGGGTTTTTTTTGATGGCTTCCCATCTATTGTATGCTCTACTTTTGTTTACGTTTACGGCATTTAGCAGACGCCCTAATCCAGAGCGACGTACATCAGTGCTTAAAGTAGTCCACAACTGCTCTTAAACCTGTTAAGATATACTTAAATCAACAACAGCTATTTAACCAAGTTACACACCATAACAAACCCTGTCAAAGATAAAAAGCAAGTCAGAGATTAATACACAAGTAAGTAAAATCTGTAAAACAGTTAAGAGGGTGAGTGGCTGAGGGATTTGTAAATATGTAGGAAAATACATATAAGAAATGCATGGGAGGACTGGCTAATCGGCAAGATGCCTCTAAAGAGGTGGGTCTTCAGACGACGCTTGATGCCCTGAGAGGACGAGAAGTGACATGCTGCTTGATCAGTGCAGACAAGTAAGGAGGTGCAAGCCCATTCTTAGCCTTGAAAGCAAGTGTTAAGGTTTTGAACTTAATGCAAGCGGCCACGGGGAGCCAGTGAAGGTTCTGTAGTAGAGGCGTAGTGTGTGAGAATTTAGGAAAGATTGAAGACTAACCTCGCAGCTGCATTCTGAATCAGCTGAAGTCCACTGCAAAGTCCACCAACATCTGTCCCTCTTCGTTCCTCTCCTGCATACCAAACCTGCACATCACTTTCTCATCACCTCTGTTCCTCTCACCAACATGTCTGTTAAAGTCTGCCTCAATTACCACTCTCTCAACTCTGGGGAAACACTACATCAAATCATTTAGCTCACTCCAGAAATTCTGCTTCTCTTCTAGCTTACATCCTACCTGTGGGACATAACCACTAACTACATTGATCATTATTCCTTCAACTTCAAGCTTCATCAGCCTATCTGACACTCTTTTTGCTTCCACAATGTTCCTAACAAACTTCTTCTTGAGGATAATTCCTAATCCATTTCTTTTCCTATCTCCACCATGGTAGAACAATTTAAACCCTTCTCCTAAGCTTCTAGCCTTGCCACCTTTCCACCTGGTCTCCTGAACACATAGTACATCCATCTTTCTTCTCTGCATCATGTCCACCAGCTCTCTAGCTTTCCATGTCATAGTTCTAACAAGTCCCTACTCTCAGTTCCACACTCTTGCCTTTTCTCTTCTCTCTCTGCCTACGTACCGTACATGCTTTCCTCCTCTCCTCCATCATCCAAGTTTCCACCGACACCCTGTAGGTCAACAGCACCGGTGGCGGTCGTTGATAACCCCTGTCCCGACCGATCCGGTATGAAATCTCTGTTTGTGACTCGCATGTTTTTAGATTTTACGTTGTATGCCCTTCCTGACACAAATTTATCCGGACTTGGGACTAACACAAGGAATCACTGGCTTGTGACCTCTTATGGCTGCATTGAATGTACTTTGAAAAGAACTACTTGAAATACTCTAGTGAGGAAAATGGTCTTTACTGACCTTGTAAGGCTCACCTGCCTTTCTGGGTAAGCAGTGAAGCTGGAAATTTGGTGTTTTCTATACAATATACACTGGCCAAGGTTCTGGGATACAATGTCTTTTCTTTAATATTAACAAGTAGATACTTGAATAAAGAAATGTGATGTGATGTGTATGCATGTTTGTTAGTCATCTCCACAATGTAGACTCACAAATTACTTTCCTCTGCTCTCAGTATTTAATGTTCATTCTTTAACATGCTGCTCATGCAATTAGTATATACAGTACATAGTTGTTTTAAATGTGTTAAACAACTATGTATTATATAGTTGTTTTAAATGTATTAAATGTCAGTGTGGATAATTAAAAGGTTACTCTAAATGTAATAATTTACTCTACATTTAAAAATCAATGAATTTGTAGGTCATATTTGGTGTCATGCATTCTTTCATCCTAGCTTTCTCAAAACGTTCCTCATAACACCTTAAAACTAAAGTCAATAAACTAAACTAATAAAATCTAAAAACTAATAGCCTTGAATCCTTTTCCAAACTGGTTCACAATAGTTTTAAATTTCTTAAACTTCTTGACAATTGCTTCATATTTTTGGATATTTTATCTATTTGTACTTGTGTCAGTGCAAGGGTATCTGTGATCTTCAACTTGAAGATCCATCCAAATGGAAAAAGGTCAGGTAAAGATAATTGACTTTACCAAGATTTGATCATCATCAAATGGCATTTTTAAGATATAATTATTTCTTGATTTTTTCTTAAATTGAAGACATAAGTGGGTCACCAACACTTAATGGGCTCTTACTAATGCACTGTTCTTTTTGACTTTCAAAGAATATGCAAATACTTTGTGACACTACTTTACTTTAAGTGGCTCTTGTGGCATCAGATCACTGAACAGTTTTGGCGTTTGATTGCAGCATCGTATCCTTTTATTCTGATCCTACTTTAAAGGTCATTATAAAACTGCGATAAGCGTTTCATTTATTTATCCATAAACATGAGCTTTCATGATAATGTAAATATTAGGAAATAAAACCCTAAAAATGTGAAAATGTCCAAAGAGACTGAAATGGTCACTGGTCTTCAAAAATGTCTAGAAAGTAGGGAGGAAAGCATGCCATAATGTATGAGTGATTTGAACAGAAAATCAATAGGGCTTCCACTGTCCACTATTGACTTAACTGCACAGGCTGCCCACTTTTTAAAACAGATTGTGCTTATGGCGTGTCACAGACATGCCCCCTTGATATGATCTCTCCAACCAGTATCTTGCCTTGCCATGCCCTCAGATTTGCTGGACTATGCTGCTTGTCCTCAGATCGGATTGAAATTTGGCCAGCTGCACTCGCGGTCACACTCCCTGAACAACATCCATCATCCATGTCAACTTTGATAAAGGCACAAGAAAAAGCAATCACTTTTGAATTTTTAAAGTTTCACCATTTCATCTCAGCTCCATTCTTATTTACCACTTGCCTCTCCTTGTGTGGCTTTCAAGGAAAGGTTCACTCAGCAATGCTTATGTTGCTCAATTAAATGATGACCAATTAACCCTATAAAGCCTGCTATATCAATGAATAGTCAGAAAATTCCAATTTTTCAGAATTAAACTGTTTATTGAATCATTTTGAGCGTTCAAAAAAAAACAATTTATATGACCTGGGAATATGTTTTTTTTTTCTTGTATCACATTTGAAACACCAGGCATTCGGGTCAAGCTACATTTTGCATGTACATGCCAAGAACCTGTTCAGTTTCTTTGGGTGTGGTGTTTACAGATGTTCCCAGTTTCCGTACACTGTACAAGTTAGTTTGTTGTGCAGTCTCCTGAATCATTTCATCAGTAACAAACTGCTTGAAATACATGTATGGTGTCCATTCTGACCTTTCTATAGAGACATCATCAATATGTTTATCAAAATCAACATTTGGACTTTCAAATGGCCCTTTTCTCCATCTGTACTCTTTCTTTTTTACTTTGCCCTTTGCTGACTGCTTTGTTGTGCTCTGTTTTGTTGTTACTGGTGTGTCTGTTTCATCTACAGGTTCATCTTCTTCATTACTACTATCTGACCCCTCTGTAGCAGCCACTCCCTTAGGAGTCCATTTCTCATCACTACTTTCCTCATTTTCCTCCTCAAACTGTTCTATGTCGCTTGAATTTCCATCTGTTATCATCTTTAGGATGTCTTCCACACTGTACTTTTTTGCCCTCTAAATAATTAAATCATACAAACAATACATTGTTATATTTTGAATTATATTTTGCCTATTTACAACTGACAAATATACAATACTACTCGAAATATGTGTTGAAAGAAATATTCAAGATTAAATGAAATAATATATTTAGTGCAGTTTGAATTACTGTACATATAAAACAAATTTAATCAATAAATGCACTAAAAACAACAACTGATGCACTGACCCATGAAATATAATTATATACCCATAGTATCATATTTGATTCACACCTTTTCACCACGGTTTTTCTGTAAAATATTTTATGAAAAATGAAGGTATTATGAGCTATTTCACCCTAGTAAAGACTTATTTTGAAATATAATCTTTTTTTTTCAATTCACTTACTGTAACTGTTCCAAAATTAGGGTATCTTATCACATGAAAACCATTCTGTAGTGCATATATCATCCTCCATCCTCCATATACCATCCTCCAACTGGTTTTTGAGGAAAATGGTAATCCTGTCACTGAGGTGCAGGCCTTAGAAAAAGATGTATCTAATATAATACATATGGCATTATAAGGTTAACTATTCAAGCCACATCATGGTGCATCAGCTCACATTTATTCTAAATAGCTATGTATGACTGAATCATCCTGTTCAACATTGTTCTTAATTCTATAAAATATGATCCCAAATGTTCCCAAGCCACCCTAAATATATATTCATTATTCAACATGTGCAGAGGAGAGTGCAGGTTGCTGGATGATTTAGAGAGATTGTGCAAAAGAGGAATGGTCGAAGATCCCTCTTTCTGTATTCTCCCATCTTGTGAAACATTATAGGAGAAGATTAGGTGCTGTTTTGTTGGCAAAAGTGGGTTGTACAAAGTATTAACATCAGGGGTGCTAATTATTGTGGCACACATGATTTGATGTAAAATAATTATTTCTTAATGTTGGATTTATTTCCTCCTGAATAAATGCACTTGAATTAAAGGTTGAATTTTCCTCTTTTTTTCATTGTGATCTTATATTATTTAGAACAAAACTAAATTTTTTAGAAGCTAAAGAACACATCTTAACCAGGGGTGCCAGTAATTATGGAGGGCAGTGTATATATACAAATGGGTACACATGGAACAGCCAGAAACAGACAGGTGGGGGCAGGACAGAGGCGGAGCCAGGGGCACGAACCAAAACAGAAAACACAGGTTACATGAAAACCAGGGCAAGGTGTGACAGGGAAAACAAAAATAACATGGAACGAGGAAAACAAAGGGCATGACAAGAACACACAAAATACAGAAACGGAACAGGGCAAGACAGAAACAGAAAGACAAAATGACGCGAGCTGTTACAGGTTAGAGTTTGTTATACCTGTTTTAACCAAAGTGGCAATAATCATGGCGAACACTATCCATTACTACATGCATGGCACACTAAAATGCAGTAATATGAGAATACATACATACTTGTAGTGAGGCCTAGATTCAAAGTAACTTGCTCAACATGATAAAAATTAACCTTCACCATACAGTCCTCACATTGTGCTCTTACCACAAAGGTGCTGAAGATCATTTCCACCTACACAGATCATATATACAGTAACTCTCTATAATAACTGCTTTTTTTGCTTATTGCTTTCCGCTGAAGATTCTGTGTGTACTTTTTCTGTTACACATTAAATGTATATGCTTTAAAAGAGAGATTAATTAGCCAGCACTAATGATGTTTTATTGAAATTAATGACTCTATACCTGTTAGAAGTTTTCTCTAGAAATATATGTCTAATTCCATTGTAATGTCTGCATTGTTAAGGCTTCGTAAAGCTTAGTAATGATGTAAAACCTTTTGCTCTGAACTTGCATCCAGAGTTCAGAGGACATCTCCCCAAAATGTTGTGTTAACCCTTAGATCCCGAGCGGCATGAATCAACAAACCAATGTTAAATTATTATCATCGGCAAAATATCCTTTTATATGGAAGTTCCCCTGGTTTGTGTTGTTTCTCGAGGTGTCGGACATCATGCTGAGCTTTGTTTGGTGTTGCTATGTTACGTAAAACTGAACTTATTGTAATAAAAAAAATGAATAATAACCGCTACTGGAGTTTTTAAAAAATGCGTTTCGCATAAATGGCCAAAATTGCCCAAATTCGTTTTAATTTAAGTCTCAGAAACAAATGGAATAAACACAAGATCTTTGATCCCAGAACTTTGTTGAGCATATAGGTTTTAGACTTTGAGGAATATAGGTTTTTATTTGAGGAAATCAGATTTTACTAATACACACTAAGTGTTCTAAGGGTTAAAAATGTGGTGTTGCTGATATCACCTGCATAAAAAGTGGCCAAATGAAGAATGGTCAGTTGCTGTTAACAGGCTCTCTTTAACTGCTAATCACTTCCCATTTCCACCTCAGGTTCAATAGTCTATCCCATTAAAGACCAGAGGTTCAACCTGTCTGGTCAGAAGAAGAGTATTATTTTTATGAGTCTGGGGGCAGGGGGATGGGTTCCTAATCTGTCTTTTGGGGTGAAGACTCCCAAAGTGATTCTGACACAGGTTAATATACTCAAAAATGATGGGAGTAATGATTGGTCTAATTGGCAAAGATTTTTGTGAAACTTGCTTAGGATTGATGTAACCAGTCGTCTCTTCATCTTATACTATCCTCCATTAACAAAGATGGACTAGGTTAAAGCATAAAGGAGGTAATGTCAGGCCCAAATGATGTGATGTCAAGCAGCCACACCATTCTCCAAGGAGTTAATTTCCTTTACAGAGGTCAGTGGTGTACACACCCTTTAGTATACCCATAGTATATGCATTTAAACTTTTATTTCCATACATACTTACCCCCATACAACCCCATACTACTCCTATGCAACAGTGAGGCCACACATACCTATTAGTAATATTGGAATCAGGCTTCAAATACATACATTTACGGATGTAAACTGACACAAATTAAACCCTTAGAACGCAAGCAACAAATGGTAAACTGCCTATGGGTTAAAGACATGTATGCTTCCATAAGACACATCCACAGCCGTACCTCTGCTTGGCACTACACTACTAACAACACACCACACACTTTAATTGTACATGCCTGTTTACACTTTTTCTTGTAATTAATCTGCCCTGACTGTCAATTCACACCACACAAGTATTACTGGACTGTCAATTTAACTCAAACAAGCATTTGCCTCTAAGTATTAATGTACAAGCATTACCTTCCAAGTTTTTTGTTGCACAAATATTACTTTCAATTATCACCTATAACTTTTGTCTGTAACCTGTGTACTATGTCTGCTTGTCTGTGTGTGTACATGACTGCTTCAGTAATTTTTATTTTTAGCTAATCTACGTCTTACTTTTTTACATGCTGCTGGAATTTCCCTCTGGGGTGATTAAAGTATCTATCTATCGATCTATCTATCTATCTATTTATCTATTGATCTGTCTATCTATCTATTGATCTATCGATCTATCTATTGATCTATCTATCGATCTATCTATCTATCGATTTATCTATCGATCTGTCTATCTATCGATCTATCTATCGATCGATCGATCTATCTATCTATCTATCTATCTATCGATCTATCTATCGATCTGTCTATCTATCGATCTATCTATCTATCGATTTATCTATCGATCTGTCTATCGATCTATCGATCGATTTATCTATCGATCTGTCTATCTATCGATCTATCTATCTATCTATCTATCTATCTATCTATCGATCTTTCCTTGAATTGTGTCAAAAATGTATGATGGACTGAACAATCAAATGTTTTTCCCTTCTGTAAAATGACTTTGCAGTGTTTATACTGCATAGTTGAGTTTTCTTTTAACCCTTATTAATTATTACCTTCTCAGTAAACATTTCTGTTTGTATCAATAATGTTCAAAGGTCTGGTCTCTTGGTGGTTTGGAGGAACAAGGTAAAGGGAAGGACTCGTGGTTCTCGTTCCGATTTATAGCCAAGATCACTTTTCCTTTGTTCTTTTATTAATGCGATCCTCGTTGTCCAAGATATAATGAGATCAAAGAGAGCCTCATCATGGAACAATACCCCACAAGACCTGCCCTAGGCCACTGCAAATCATTAACTACTACTGAAGAGCTCAGAAGTCTAGTAAGTGCAGTCATTATCAGAACGTCCAAAGCGATTGGTCATTCTGAATGATTTGCTATCTAAAACTGAATAAGTGATACCACATTGCATTTTCTTACTTCATCCTCCTCTCCATTAGTGCCTCTCTAATGTAGGGTGGGTGTACCTCAGTTATATATAGATGTACAATAGCCATATCATGTCCTCAGATTAATAATCGCTCGCATTAGCAGTAGTTTCAAGTGAATAACAGTGCCAGAAAGGCTTCTTTGCCATAGAAACACCATTTTAATATTTTAATAAACCTTTCAACTGATCATTACTACACATACACATACAGAATTATGTAATCGCATATGGCACATTTTTTAAGTGTCAAGTATTGGAACAGACCAGCATGAAGCATTTTACTACTTTTGTTTTGTTGTATTACTGAACTGTAATTATGTAACTATCTGGGTAGTTATGGACTACCATATGTGATTACAATTACATTATGAGTTAATTACATATATTTTCAATGTACATTCTGCATTGACGGGGTTGCTAATGACGTTTCTTTTCAGCATAAAAAAAAACAACCAAAAAGACAAAATTGTAAAAGACATCACACACCAATCCATTTTCAGCTAAAATCATTCATAACAAAATCTCTTTTCCTACCTCTAAACACAAATGTGGTATGTATGTCACATGCAGGGAAGTTTAGAATGGGCATTTTGCATGTGATTTCACTGCTTGTTTCAAAGAACTTTTAATAAAGTTTTATTAAAACCAGTGATAACGTCAACTCCTAAGGGTTACATCAGCATGAAATGGAATATTTGGTGATATATGTGTGTGCTGAAATGTGGTCTGGGATTACTGATGCTGTAAGATCTCTCGTTCGGCCCCTGGGCAACTTTACTCAGTCCCACCATAAGCGGCCAGTTATCAGCGTCTGCATATCAAAGGCCTGTTCTAGCATAAGTCCCTGCAGCTGTTAAACCTGCTGGTATTGGCGTTTCATGTAAGGGCAAGCTTCTAGCATGTGGTCATTTTTGATTAGAAAGTTGCAGGCAGATTCTGTTTGAGCACTGACAATGGCCAAGGTAGGAAATTATGAGAAATGTCTCCGTGCTGAAAGGGAAAGACTCTCAGACAGTAGCGGTACCCACTGAGACGTCGGGGGAATCGTACATTCAGGTAGTTTCCAGTGCTCATTGTTTATACTAGCGTTTGTATGGCCTCGTCACTTTTTCATTAGGTGAATTCTTTGTGACAGGTTTTTATTTCTGCTACATTGTATTCTGTCCTGACTGATTCACCAAAATTATGAATTCACCCCATATATTTCAGATTGAAATCTTTTTTCCCTTTTTAGAACACTGCACTGAATATGTACTGCACATACTCATGCACATAATAGCTACATGTTCACACATGCAGTCTATGCATAATCACCATATTGTCACAATACCCCTTCTCCAGACACAGAGAGCAGGCTTCCATATCCATGCTTTATTTATAATAGAAAACAAAAGGCACGAGGCCCAGACTTTAAACAAAAGGAGAACGGAGAACATCCAACTAAGTGGCATAAGCATGACTGTTGACCTACAACTTACACAGAACACAAACCCCTTAAATACGTATACTCAAAATCCAACCACCAATAAACAAACTCAAACATTTTATTCTAACCACCACCCACCTGTGACTAATGCAAACACGAATATCATTACCACTTCAAAATAAAAGTTCTACAAAACAAAACAAAACTACCTCTAGCAGCCATCCACAGTCACTGTCCCCAGACCTGACACATATAAGAGCAACACAGGCTAACATGGGTATTTGAATGTTGGACAATCAAGCAAATCGTATGTCTTCTCATGATTTTCAGCTACATCTTATATTTCAAGCAGCAAAGCTTAGAATGTTAAGCCCTTAAGATGCAATGCATCTTCAGTAATTGCATGGATTACAATGTAAATTGGAGGAGAAAGTGTGTAATAATACCAATATTTGGACACAGCAATTGGTTCTGGTTGTTTAGGAATTTAAACACTCTAGGAAGAAGCTTCACATCCGGGTTGTTAGCCAATTTTTTTTTTTTTGTTATCAATAAATAGCCTCTTCACACAAGTGTTCCAGTGATTTGGACACCAGTGTTTACTCTTTAAGAACAAGTTCTTATTAAAGTGTTTAAAGGTCTTTACACCGAGTATTGCATCAGATTAGTCCAGGGGGGTAACAACAGTAACAGAACAGTGTCATAATTGGGGGATATAGCTTTTTTTTTTTTTTTTAGACAATCCAAGAATACATTAGACACGACAAAGGGTGACTTGAAGTCTTTTAGAGACATTGATGTAAAATACTGCTTTTATTCATCCAACCTATTTATTTTCCTTTGCCAAGTATTTATTAGAGTTTTTACCCCATTTAGTAATTTTAGGTTGAATTGACAAGCTCTTTAATCCGTGTAAATTGAGGCTCAAGGTGGTCATTATTTGTAATGAACAAAAAGAACATGCAATATAACATCGTAGGGTCAAAGAAGGCTGTCATTGTTAAATTTTTGTATCCAAATAGAAAAACTATTTTTAAGGTATGTGGTCTGCTGTCATGTTTTAATATTAACAGTTTTCAGTCAATGCTTATTTTTTAAATTTTGCTTCCAGAATCAGGATAACTGGCCAGAGATTTACTTAGTCCTATCATCAAATTAACCCAATCTCTGTGACCTCTGTGATATTTTTTTTTCATTTTGCAAGTGAAGAATTTCTGACATCACTTTTCTTTTCAGCTAGATTGCCTGTGAGTTGCAATACAGTCTTCAACAGTTTGAAACTTTTCACTTTTTGTCTTTAATGATCCCCTTAGTTGTCTATCCTCAGTGTTTTAGGTCATTGCCTTGCTGCACAATAAAGCAGCACTGGAGTATCTGGAGATTTCCGTATGGATAAAATGCTACGTTTCTTCTTCCCTTTAGTTACAGTTACATCATCACTATTTGTGAGTGGTCCAGCCCTGGAGGCTGCAATGCATATCTAATGCCTGGCCCACACTACAGGATTTTAAAAATCCTAGCTGACATTGAAAATGAAAGAGAGCCCACACATACTGACAGAATATACAGATTATTTGTCATCTCTGAGTTAAGTCCCCACACTGCATTACTAACGAAAGCAAAACCCAACGGTCATCTCTCAGTGCCTGTGATCTCATTGAATTTCCCATGATTTTAGATCAAAACAAACATGGTGGGTGATTCACTATAAGGACAAAACTATTTGGACACCAGGGACATTATTGACTTTGCATTCAAATACATTGACTTCAACATGGAGTTGGTACCCCCTTTACAGCAACTTGGAAGACTTTCCACAAGATCTTCGAGTCCATTCATTCTTTAGGGTTAAGTACTGCTTTTGGACAATAAGGCAGGGCTATTCACCTACAATAGCAAGCGGACCGGATACGAAAGTCACTGGAGGTTCGGGGGCCACAGAATATCGTGCTGTCCAAGAGGGGGGGTGATTTCGTGCCGGGTCCGTTTATGGGGTTGGGGGTACAGGGGTCTAGCAACGGTTCTAAATGAGAACTCTGACCGTTAAAGTCATTAGAGTAGATACATCACGAGCTAAAACTACAAAGATTGTTCCCTGGCTGTGTGTGATTTTCCCCTCGCTGAGTGTGTGGCCAGATTCTTTTTCGTTGTCGCCAGCTATGCTCTGCATTAGGTAACACACCCATTTTCGGACAAATCCCACCTCTTTCGGCTGCGATTGGCTAATAATATGGCAACTTCTGTGCTCGGATTGGCGAAAGTAGCGGGGCGACTACCAGCCAATCATCATCCAAATCCCATTGCTTTATTATATCACAGGAATCCCTCACTGATTTCCTGACAGTCTGGCGGGCCATAAAAAAATTCAAAAGGCCGGATAGTTGAATAGGCCTGCAATAAGGCCGCACTCACAATCTCCATTCCATTTCATCCCAAAGGGTTCTGTGCAGGCCATTAGAGTTCTTGCGCAATTAATTCATGACTTTATGGAGCTTGCTTTGTGCACTGGGGCACAGTCCTGCTAGAATAAAAACGGTTCTTCCCCAAACTGTGTCCACCAAGTTGGAAGCATGGCATTGATCAAAATGCCTTGGTATACTGAAGCATTAAGATTGTCCCTCACTGGAAGTAAGGAGCCACCTAAATTCAATAATTAAGAGGTGTGTCCTAATACTTTGGTCCATATAGTGTAGGAAGACACACATTTCTCTGTAATATCTGATATTGCAGGGCTGATTCTTTCAAATAAACAGTATTAAATTGTGGGAAAGTGGGTGTACCTCACTTAACACTAATATAAAACTACAAATCCCTTAGCATTAACACAGCGTATTTGGTTAAAATATATTTTATCCCTTCATTTAGCTTGGCTCCTTGTTCATCTGCTGACACTGCTGCAAGTAGTAAGTCGAGCAGCATTACAGTAATTATTGCTGTTTATTTTTCCTGATTTCTGCTTCTGGGCCATGTATGTGATGACTCAGAGGAGCTTTTCTCAAATCTTACTCCAAGGTCAGAACGAGTTTCACCCTTCTGCCATTCTAAGGTAACATTTCTGGCACTTCATCTTTTAGCAAAGAATTTCAGAGCGGTATCTGGCATTTATTGTAGATAGTAAAAAATACTGAGAGTGACAAAAAAATTAGAAGACTTTGTAGTGTGGTAGTAAATACAGTTGTCAAGAGAATTACATAGATTCACTACAATATTCATAATGCAATGCCCTCAGAACCCAACATGACTCATGACCTAGTTAAACTGTCTTAAAAATTGAACCATCTGGGGGGATCCTGAGGATCAGTTTCAGAGCCAGTGCTCTATACAGGATAATAAGTAAAAAGTGAACGTGTTAAAACTAGAGCTGGGTGATACTGATATCACAATGATTTCCAATGAAGGTTTTATCAACCGATTGTGTCACACTTATAGTCACACACTGAGGTTTAACACTTGAACACCCACCTGCTGTGATGATTGATAAACAATCTAATGTGTTGGAAGCAGAAAAAGCAGAGTATAAATAAGGATCGGATTGACTTTGATACAGTTCAAACTGTAATGGCTAGACAACAGGGTCAAAACATTTACAAAACAACAGGTTTTGTGGGGTGCATTTGTTAGTACTGAACAAAAGTAATGAGAAAAATGACAGCTGGTCTACCAGCAAAAGGGTCATGGACTCCCATGGGCTAACCTTTCTAGTCCCAACCCACAGAAGAGCTATTGTAGCATAAACTGCTGAAAAAGTTAATGCTGGCTGTGATGGAAAAGTGTCAGTGACTTGCAGTTTACTGTGTATGGAACTGCACAGCCACAGACCAGTCAGAGTGCCTGTACTGACTCTTGTTCACTGCCAAAGGCACATATGAGCATCAAAACTGGACCATGTTTTTCTCATCATGTGGATGGCCAGCAGCATGGGTTTTTTTTGGACATTGTATCACAGAAATGTAATAATTAATTGAATACACACTACGTTGACAAAAGTATTGGGACACACCTGTTTTAATGGGCTAGGCCCCTTACTTCCACTGAAGGGCAATCTTAATGCTTCAGCAAACCAAACATTTTAGACAACGCCATGCTTCCAACTTTGTGGACACAGTTTTGGGGAACAACATTCTCTTTTCCAGCATGACTGTGTCCCAGTGCACAAAGCAAGCTCCATAAAGACATGGTTGGATGAGTTTAGTGTGGAAGAACTTGACTGGCCCGCGCAGATCCCTGACGTCAACCCCATCCGACACCTTAAGGATAAACAAGCTTGTGGATTTAAATGCAATGTCATTAAAGTCAGTGTTGGTCAGACAACCCTATACCTTTGTACTCGTAGTGTATCACGACAAATTACAATTCATAAGCAATATTACAGCAGATAAGTATCTGAGTATGATACATGATTGGGTGTCTTTGTGTTTTATGTTTGCTTGTAGTGTTCAGCACTTTGGTCAGCCTTGTTGTTGTTTTAAATTGCTTTATAAATAAACTGCTATGGTATGGTATGGTAAACATGCCCTACACCACATTATAATTAAGATAATCGTTACACACCATCCTTTCATAACTGCAAATCAACTTCAAAAATAACAGGTAGTGTGGCCTCGGTGTTAGTCATGCCACTTCCTTCCTGTTACAGAGAAGAGGTAGACCGATTTAGATCATCTGATGTTTTTTTTTATCTTTGTTTCATTTTACCTTCACAATGCCATTAGGCTTGTAGATGTCGTCTCCTGAAACAAATCTCTTTGTGCTATTTTCAGCCTGTTGTATTCCTGTCTTTGTGTTGTTGATGTAGACAAAGCCTTTACAAGTCTTTCGTGAACTGTAGATTGTCCCTGCATGTTAAGATAGAAATGTAGTTTTTCAGCATTTTTTTCAACCCTTACACATTTTCAACAGAGATTTTACTGCTTACCTGGTAAGAGCTGGGGAGAGTAACCCAGATCCTACATTAAATACAACCTAATGTACCTCATCAAAAAACAGGGTGATCAAAACTTTTTAGAAAATCCTTTTAGCATAAGAGCTTGTTTGTTAGGTAATATTAAAGTAATTATGTTGGCTTAAAATAAACTGGATAAGCTCTAAAGGGGGCATGAGCTATGGCAAAGCAGTCCAGAGGCTGAGACAACAGAATGGTATTGTCATGATCCTCACGGTGAACACCTGTTATAAGCCCTTCATCATTATCTTTTCACATTCATTATTTTGCCATCTGGGTGGTTTTGACCTTTTAACTTTTTGAAACAATGTTAGATTTGTCTCCAAACCTGCTAGCCTAGTTTTTGAATTAAGACTGCAGAATAAAGAATAAAGACAGATCTTCAAGTGAGTACAGTGCACTTAAATTTAATCAGACTAAAGCTTAAAAACGCTTCATTTAAGAATTTAATGTTCACAATATCACAGAAGCTCTCCCTAATATTAGTAGAATTTCCTTAATATAAGTTTTCCCAGCCAACTTTTATCATATATTCAAATTAAATTGTCATAAAATAAAATAAAAAAGCTTGAATAGAATCTTATTGTAAGCAATATTATCTTAAAACAATGAAAGAATTCCAGTTATGGGGAAGAAAAAATTCTTAAAATGTTTCTTGAACTAGTATTGAGACAAGCTTATTTTCCAAAAGCTCATATATAATGTCTTATTTTAAGAAATCTTAACAGGACAATTTTCACTAGTTCCATTGGCAGATTTTTTACAATCAAATAAACTTTGAACTGATCAATTGGTTCTTATTTTTGATGGCCAATTTTTTGCAATGTGACTATCATTTTTGTCTCTTTAGTTCTAATGCTTGGTTGTTAATAAAGAACCAAACGTTTACATCCTTAAGCTCTGATTATAAGATTTAAATAAACCAAGAAAAAGGAATTAATAATAATATACATAATAATATATAAAAAAAAAAATAAGAATATATAAAATGTAAGGTTGTCACCTGTCATGCACATGGGTCACATGACATGCAAGATA
>JBBJLR010098912.1:0-10129 GCA_037577145.1 Brachypetersius gabonensis | reverse complement strand
CACCATCTACCGGAATCAAATTCCTTGTATGTGTTCACTCACATACTTGGCCAATAAACGCGATTCTGATTCTGATAAAAAAAAAAACGAATCAAGTTGGGAACCACTGCTTAAGACAGTGACCTTTCGGTGACTCCTCCATTCAGTTCAATTTTATTTATATGGTGCTTTTTACAACCAGAGTCATCACAAAACAGCTTTACAGAGTTCAGGTCTGAGCCCCTAGAGGGCCAAAGGTGACAGAGGCGAGGAAGAAACCTCTGGAGGAACCGTTCCTCCTCAGGACGACCCAGAGAAAGAGCTTCTATAGGGAAAATGTGGATGATGTTTCAGCAACACTGCAGAGTGAGCCGGTGTCTCTCTTCTTAGGCCAGTCAAACCTTCCTGCAGGTCCAATTTTCAGATTTCTCCTCGGTCTAGGAACAGTATCTTTAGATTTCTCTACACTGTACAGTTACGTTCAATAGACGCTCTTATCTTCATACCAACTTAAATCAACATCTGCGTTTAACCAAGTTACTGCCAGCTGAGTTACACACCTTAACAAACCCAGTCAGAGAGAGTCTTTAATATACAGTTAGCTAAAACATGGACAAGAGTTAAGTGTTCATTTATATACTGTTTATATATAAAATGCAAATAAATGTGAGGACTAGTCAGTCTCCCAAGTGGGTCTCCAGACCACGGTTGAAGACAGCGAGGGACTCCGCAGATCTGATCTCCAGTGGGTGTTTGTTCCAACACTGGGGGCCAAGACTGAAAAGAGTCTTGATGCATGACTTCCTCTTCTTTTCAGCAACAGAGGTTTGAGATTTTCTAGATCTCGCTCTTAAACCTGAATTCATGCAGCGAAAGCAACTTCAGTCAAAATGTGTGAAAACAACTTGTTCTCTGCAGACAGAAGTTCCCAAAGCCAACAGTCTAATATACAAAACGTTTATTGGACATTTAAAAGTGCTATATGGGTAATCTGGGTTTTCTTTATTGGGATGACTTCAGGATTCCAGGGTTTATACTAAGAACTCCTAAAATGGGAGAAAAAGAAAAAAAAAAGTCATTTTTCCATTGAACTTACTTCCATCTAGTCTATAATGACATCTGCAGGCCAAACTTTGCCATCAATGACTACAACGATGTAGAAAAGTCGACTTAGATTTTCTTCCAGTGCTTTTATTCTCAAAGACAGTGAAGGATTTCCTGCAGAGAAGATCCAGAATTATCTTTCAAACAACACAGTTTACCTTGATGGGGTCAGAACAAGCAGCGTTTGCTGAACTTCCCATCCCTCCTTTCAGCTCTTTACATCTCAGATACTCCTGAGCAAGACCCACAGCCTCTTCCTCCCTGTTCACGAGAGAAACGTTTATTAGATTCTCGTAATTAAGAAAAAAGAAAGCATTCTGTAATCCTCTCCCAACTGACAGTATAGCGGCTTTCCATCCTCTTTTATACAAACTGAGAATATGTATGAAAAAAATGGATGGAAAAGTGAGAAATTCATAACAATTAGATTTTACACTTGGATGAGGTGGATTAGCAAATCAATAAATATGAAAGAGTGACTGACTGTGATGTGGGAATTGATCAGTGTTGTAGGAACTTCATATTTTTTTGGAAGAAAAATACTTTTAAAATTAGGTAATAAACTAAAACCAAAACTGCAAACAAGTCAAAGGTTTTTCTGACTGATTTCTATACTTTGGATGATGAGCCTTAATAAGTTTAGGAATTTTTGCCCATCAATACTTGAAGGAAATGCTGATTGTTTACATTGTATTTTATTGTCTTTTTAGAAAATCACTTAATGTTCATGAAAATCATGTTAATACAAACCAGAAAACGGGTCTAAAACAGCACCCACCCACCCAGGTGCTGTTTTTTTATTTTGATTCATCATTAACGGAGTGATAATCTCAGGCCAGGTTTGGCTTCACCTTTCACAGTGAAATGAGAGTTTCTCCACTAGTCAGTGCAGGTCTATGTGATTTATTTGAAGACTACAAACCTCTTCTGGGTCAGGAGGTACTGAAGCAGCTCAGTCACTTGTTCAGAGTGATCTTCCTGGACCAGGTGCTTCATGAGGGCCTGGAAGTGTTCAGTCTTGGTCAGGCTCTGGTAGAGTCCGTTTTGGAACAGGAACGTTAGAACCATGTCTCTGATCTGCAGTTCAGACGCATCGATTAGAGACTCAGGAACATTCCGAAAAATAAGACACTAAAATAATGGAGAGAATTTCACAGTTTCTATCCTGTAGAAGTCCTCAAACCTGAGAAGGGATGCTGGCCAGCTCTCCGGAGCTCATGCTCTCCTCCAGCTGGTCCAGGACGACCGCAGGGTTACAGGACAACAGGAAGCTCTGAGTCAAAGAAAACAAAAACATCATTTAGAGTCCGGATCGAGACTGAGTCGATGTGATGATCCGGTTCTTTGGGAGATTTTATGGAGAAAAGTTTGGCAGCTTTTCAAAACCTAATGAAGATTAGTGTGATTTTTCTAAATTCCACTGGAGATGCACAAATTCTCACAGCAGGTGATCAGCTGGAAACATTCAATATTTCGATAAAGCAGATGCACATACACGCACGTAAACAAGCACAGACACACGCACACACTACTCTGGGGTTATTCTTCATGAAGCGTATTAAGTATGTGCTTTAAAAAACAAAGATTTCCGAATGACCCTTCAGGAGCTGAATAAGGTGAGTTTGGATCAGGGAAGAACTAAAATGATGCAGAGCTGTGGTTCCCCAGGGCAGGATTGAGGACCACTGTTCTAGATACCAGTGCCAGAAACACCATCCATGAAGAGAACGCTTATTGTTTTTAATAGTAGAAACTGCAAAATACAAACCAGAACAGAAATCTCTCCCATTTAGTCCTTTTAGGAAAGAGTCAAAATGCCTTTCACTCATCATCGGTCACAAAAAAGTCCAAAAAAATGTAAATGATAAACTCACCTGGATTTGCTGCTCCCTCTTTTTGGAGCAGGGGATCAGGAGCAGGGTCCCGAGAGAGTAGCCCATCAGGTTAAACTGAGCAAAGCGCTTGGCGATGCCAATCAGGTCCAGATTCAACAGAAATGGGCACCTGATACAACAACTAGAGTTACTAGAGTTCATTCACATAAGAAGCAGGAGTGAAATCTCTCCAGACATCTGAGAACTGCCTTATGGTCTCTGAAATACAGAAACGATTTTACCCTCCAACAACGATATAAGAATCAATACCTGCTGCCCCTGCAGGTGCCCAGATTTGAGGTGAAGTAACAAATCACACTTACTTCAGTAGAAGCACAAACGTCTTGTGCAGAGTGGCTTGTTGATGCGGACTCAGAGGGAGAGATGCTGAGAAAGACACAGGATGTTTATAGAGTAACGCACTCAGACTAAAAAACGTACCTTAACAAAAACAAACCCAGTACTTCACCCAGAAATACAGAACTGACCCGTCATGAAGGGGGCGAGGATAACGCTGCGCCAGGTCCTGGAGATGTTTGGCACCTGTGGAAAGACACATGGCTTTACATCCTGAAAATTCAGGGAATTATAAGTTAATTATAAATGATCACTGGACACGAGACCTGACTGATATAAAAATATTGCTACTTTACTACTGATAAACAATTATGATTATATATGTACGTGTGTGTGTATACATACACATACATACATAAAAAGAAAAATAATATGAAAGACCTTTAATATAACTAACGGAAGATGGAGTCAGTACCTCTAAAACGCTGGGAACTGCTCTGAGAGCTTCCAGAACCTTCTGTAGGTAGTTTATCTAGAGAGGTAACAGAAAACACACGTCGTCATATTTTTAGTCCTTTTGCTCATATAAAGATCATGAAGGCATTCTAAACAACTACAGAATATTTCCGCTGCAAAAAGAAAAACTGAAGAGCTACCATGTTATACATCAGAAGCTTCTGCAGGACGCCACTCCATAACTGTGGGTCAAACACCTCGAACTCCAGACAAAGATCCGCCACGAGACGCACAGCCTGCGGAGAGATGAAGAGGTGCAGTGAGGATCAGCTCAGGCATCTTGGAGAACAGTACACTCACGTTCCAAGAGCACATATAGTGGAAAAAACGCTGTGTGGTGAAGTGGTACAAATAATAATAATAATATAAAAAAAAAACATTAGTTTAAACCCTAAATATGCCCCCAGATATGCTCTCAAACACTTTAATCGCATTTTGAACTCATTAGCCTTAAACAATATGTAAAGGTAAACCCATATCTTGTACTGTACTGTTTACACTGTTACAACTCTAAGTGCTAGAATGTAAAATAGTGATGTTACTCCTGTATAGACTGTACTGTAATTCATGTACGGGCATTTTATTTGGTATAAGCAGATAAATGCAGTAATAAAGTCATTTAATTTACAGTAATAAAAATACAGGGCTTTAAGAAGTGACGGATAAGTCAGCTGTACTCAGAGGCGGGAGGTTAAAAATCTGCAATGGACTGAAACTTTAAACCTTCTGGATCCCGCGATTACATACTGACTGCCTCGACCTTCACATCATTACATAAGAAGGGTTTTATATTATTAAACTAAAGCTGTAAGGCTGTGAAACCCTACAAGTCAAATTATGTACCACTGGCACATAAAGAAGTCTGAAGCCTTTTGGGAGAATTCATTCCATACTGTGCAGTGTTTGATTAAACTGAAGGGCTGATGGCTTATTTTCTTTACTAGATTCAGGCTCCTGCTCTATTATAATGTGTGAAATTCTTGCTTTGAACCAAACACATGATTAGATTGTTCTGAGGTGGTCAGAGGTGAATATATTGACTATTTTTGCGATGGTTAAGTATTTTTTCCCCCTTTAAATAAAGATTCAGTGTAGCATGCCCACTGATAAATATTTTTACAAAACATCGCACAAGCCGGGTCTTTCTAAACCAAACCTGTACCAAAATATCAATTTGTTTTATTACCCGAGGCTCATTGCTGTGGTTCTTCCATAAACCCTTAATCATGCCTTCCTTAGGGCTGCTGAGAAACATCTCCAGGTTGTATGGGATGTTGAGAGCCTCCAGTTGAGAGAGGTACACATAGCACTTCAGGTAGTTTCTGAGATGGAAGAGAACATTCACGGCCAATAATCAATTATAATTCCTGACATTTATAAAGTTCAATTTTTTTCTCGTCATATGCAGTACAACAAACAGTGAGATGCTTTTCCAGCAATACAACCTGGCTGTGCCACACACACACACACACACACACACACACACACACTCTGTGTGAATTACCCCTTCACAATTGGGGGGTACTGCCTTCATAACACTGCTAAGAACACCACCCAACTGATATTTGGGGAGTGGGGGGTGGGGGATGTCTGTCTTGATCGGGGGGGTACAGTGCCCCCCAGGACCCCCTGTAATTCCACACTTGTTACAAACTGCAATAATTGTGGAAGCTGTGAAATTTAAGAAAATTTAGTCAAACAATTTCCGAATATGAAGACCAGGACGCACTTGACTTTGTCGCTGGGGGTGTGAGACAGGGACTCCAGTGTTGTGGAATCTGCGATGTGGATGAGACACAGCAGGGCTCGACTGCGATGCTCGAAGGTCAGTCTGAGGCCGGATCCTCCCAGCGGCTGCAAGAGAAAACAAAACAATCACCGGAAAATAAAAGTTTAAAACAATATTATATTAGGAGGTGTGTGACTGTATACAGCAGTGAAACAACGCCTTCGGATTGACCAGAAAAAGTTTGTAAACTATTATAATTTATTATCGCTCCAGTTGTGTTGAGGTTGAATCTTCACTTACAGACAGATGCATTTTTACATCCAGCGTCTTTGTACAGCAGTAGCCAGACATTACAGTTAAAGACTAATTAGGTAAAAAATTAATTCTATTAAATTCACACTGATAGAGAAAATCCATGTTGAACCTGCGAGCATTTCCCTACCCATGTCTCTGCAGTCAGGATGGGACTGAGTAAACGGGCACTGATGTCCATCGGGTGCATCTGCAGCAAGAACACCACTCTTCAGGTGGAGAAATAAAACAACAGTTACTCCTTTCTTCATATTAAATAATGAGTAAATATAACATCATGTCTGACTTTAGTTCACCTCATGAGATCTGGGTCGTCAGTTATATCAGTGACCTGGTCCTGGTCCTGGTCCTGCAGGTCCTGTAGGGATATAAAGACCTCTATAATAATAATAATAATAAATAATACTTTTAAAAACTATAAATATACTTATTGAATGTGCATGTGAGGACAAAAGGGGATCATAATCATTAATAAATATTTAAGTGCCATTGCTGTATCAAATAATACCTGCTGCCTGCTGGTCCTGACCAGTAGTGAACAGGATAAAGGGGGGCTCACAAATGAGGAGAAACATTAAACTTTAAAGTTGTAGAAATGTAGTTACGTTTCTATAGTTAACTGAGGAGTGTGTGGAACATTTAACAATGTAAGTGTTTGGAAGGGTTCACATCATGGAAATCATGTTTATTTCTAAATTGTTTGAGTTAGTTTGCAGTGATCAGAAATTAGAAACAGCAGTTTAGAGTACTGGAAGTGACTGTGTCTGTCTCTGTGTGTCTCTGCGTCCCGGCTGTATGCCGTCTGTCTGTCGGTCGGTCAGTGTGTCCCTGTCTGTCTCTGGCTCACTTTTCCATTTGTCTGCTCAGTTTTGCAGAGCCACTTCTCCAAGAGAAGATTCCGAATCTTCAAGAGGTCGACTCCATTGATGGATGCGATCTCTTTAGCCACTGTGTGAATATCTGTCCAAAATAATGAGAAGAAAAAAAAGATATTCATAAAATACATAGAAATAATCCATACATTTCTTAGTTTTGTTTCACATCCATTTACTACTTTCTAAAATCCTTAAACAGTGTAATGACAATTGAAGGATTGAAGTTGAGGTAATTGTAGGTTTCTTTCAAAAAAGCATCAGATTAATCAGGTTTCTTATCTAACTATGAGCTCAAACTGTAAAAAAAAAGTGATATCTGTAACCACAAAGAATTTGTTTACATGCAGTCACACATTCATATGACAAAAAATAAATAATATTTTTCATATAAATCATAGTTTTTATTATATTAGTTACAAGGTACTAAATGTCAAAATAGACAATCTACAGATTCATAGAGCATTTACATTTACAGCATTTATCAGATGCTTTTATCCAAACTACAGGGGGCAGTCTCCCTGGAGCAACTTGGGGTTAAGAGTCTTGCTCAGGAACCCAGTGGTGGTGCTGAAGGTAGGATCTGAACCCATAACCACTTGGTCCAGAGGCAAGTATCCTACCCACTAGGCCACTCCACCCACAGAGCACTAAAGCTAAAGTGATAGTTTCAGGTCATTTGACTGTATCTCCACGGTTAATGCCGGGTTTGCTCTCACCGGGGTAGATCTGGCCTGCGGGGCTCGTCATGCGCTCCACCACCGAGCCGTGTTCGAACAGAGCGACGATGAGGCGACCGGGCACAGCCGTGAGTTTCAGGAGCTCGGGCCCGTTGAGCTGAAAAGACACGAGCGCGTTCTCTGTGGCCGAACGCTGGTACTGCAGCTGCAGCTTAGAGGTCAGCATCTCACCCCTCGTCTCCAACTCCTGCTCAGAGAGAACCAAAAGTGAGAACGTTTTATTTTATATCAGAAACTTTACTGAGCCCAGAGGAAATTGATCGAGGCCTCTGCATTTAATCCGTTCACCTGAGTGAAGCAGCGAGAAGCTGACAATAGAGAGCAGTGTGTGGGGACGGTATCTTGCTCAAGGGAACCTGGGATTCAGACCCATGAAGGACTTAAAACATCTGTTGCAATGAGATTTACATTCTCTAACACACTTTTGACTCGTTCCAGTCATGGGGCTTATCTCTGCTAACGCCGTGTGGTCTTAGTAGCTGTGGGGCAGCTGGTGGCCTAGTGTTTAGAGCCTTTGCCATGCGTTCAGGAGATCATGGGTTTGATTCCTAAGACTGCTAGTGGCACCCCTGAGGTTGCCTTGAGAAAGGTACCGTCACACACTGCTCCCTGGGTGCCGTGTTCCAGGCTGCCCCCTGCTTCACTTGGTGAATGGGTTAAATACTGAGTAAGGTTTCCAACCCCCTCACCCAAACACTGCATTACTGTGTATTAGCAAACTCGAAATGCTGTATCTCGAGGCAGTCCTAACCTGAGGACCCCCTGAACACGAGCACTGCACTGGAAATGAACAGACGTTGGAGCCATCGGCACAAGCTCAGAAGATAAGCAGCGTCTTTTCCTGGTTATAAAGAGTTACAGCCTAATGTTACTGATCAGCTTAGTGGTTATTTTGCAGTTTAACTACTAAGCACAGCCCTCCCCTATCTCTCCTGACATTTCCTTTTTTTCTCTTGCTACCTCCTGTCTGACCTGTCCCCCCAAAGTGTGAAGTTTGTGTATGTATGGTCAGAGGGGTCCAATTCCGCTGCATGTAACAGTGTATGTGACAAATAAAGGCTTATCATCCAGTATAGAGCCGTGTTCAACATTCTCAGCAGGAGAATTATCCTCAACACTGTAGTTTTTGATTTTTGATTTATTGAAAGGGAGAAAAATCCACAAAAAGGAATTCAATTGTCTGTTGGACCACAGATTTCATGCAAACATAAATTGTGTATTTTAACACAATCAGGTTATTGGAGGATCCATTCTACAACTGATAGTGACAGACATGCTTTCAATACACTTTTAAATATTTATTGGTTATGACCAACCTCTAGAGTATCAGACTTCAGCAATTTCTGCACCAGATCCAGGCTGAATTTCAAAAACACGGTTTTCTCTGCACCTGCAGGAAAAAGAGGAAATGAAAACGTACAAATAACAAAAAAAATTACAGTCAAAAACTATTCCAAATTTGAAAGAAAACAAAATATTAAGAACAAACATTTAAAAAACAAAAGGCAAGATTACTTTGGCCTCTAACTAGGCATTCACTGGTAAATGGGTCAATATTTAACAATGAAACTAATGTGGATGTTGTGTAGTTATAAGAGAGAAAGACACACACAGAGCAAGAGAGAGAGACAGAGAGACACACACAGAGTGAGAGAGAGAAAGAGAAAGAGAGAGAGAGAGAGAGACAGAGAGAGAGAGTTGTCAGTATGTTTGTAGGCAAAGCCCTGCTTAAAATTTGGCTCCATGAAAGATGCAGGGAAGCATTAATTATCCAGAACAGTGTTATAAATTGAACAAATGGCCTTTTATCAAAAGTACTGTAATGTACTTCATAAAATCCTAAACACACATTGGATGTAGGACTAAGCATTAGTAACTTCCTTAAATACAGGAGGTGAAATATATTCTGGACATGCTCTGGTTAGACCTGCCTGGTGGCACATCCTGGGCAATTTTGTGGATCGTTGCTGCAGCCAGTTCGAGGTTCTGGATGCAGAGGGCATGATTAAAAACACTCTGTATTACAGTGGCCGTGTCTCTCTTGGTGCCGTGACCCTGTGTGTGTTTAGCCTGGTCCAGCAGTAAAGGCATCAGATCGTGTTTGAATACATGATTCACCGCCAAGACGTACAGCTTATCCAGACTGACCTGCATCAAGAAAAGGGATTTCAGAGATATTATCAGAGTTAACAGCCCAACAGTCTGAAACCAACAGTAAAACGATGCTTTACTGTCTAATGAGAACTAAGACTGGGCAACAATTACATTTAAAAAAAATATATAATAATAATCACGATTAATCGGATGACCCCTCCCACAGATTAATCGTGATTAATCACATTGTTATATGGAAACCACAATAATGAATTCAAACTTAGTGTATTGCACACTTATTTTTAAAGTACTGCTATATGAACAAAAGTGCAGTAACATTTGGTTTGCAAACACTTTAAACTAATAAGGAGCTTTTCAACAGCAGTGTTTGCTTTAAAACAGTCACACAGTTACAGGTCAAATATTTTTGTAAATCTCAACCTAAACATTAATGTAGTCAAATCAAATATAAAACCAAAGCTATTTGCCACTGCAGGCCATTCACATTTTATCTAGTTTGTTATAGAAAATATATAGTTTACATTTACATTTACATTTATGGCATTTATCAGACGCTTTTATCCAAAGCGACTTCCATTCTCTAACTACAGG
>JBBJLR010098901.1:0-10129 GCA_037577145.1 Brachypetersius gabonensis | reverse complement strand
AGAATTTACTTAAACAGAGCATTTAATGCCTCCCATAAAACATTTGAACCATTGAACATTGTTGAAAAAATCTGAAAGTATTTTTTTAATCCTTTTAAATCTTAAATAAATGTATATATATTTAAATTACAGTAAGTTTTTAGCCAGATAAAAATAGCAAAAGGAACAATCTGTAACAGCAGCACAGAAGATGAAGAAGCTGCCCAGTGTTTTTTTTGCCCTGTTCTCTGTGGCTCTGGGTGAAGAGTTTTGGAAAAACACAATTTATTGCAGTTCAGTCAGTTTTTTCGCGCATGTTGATATCGCAATGACGGTAAATTTGCGATATATTGTGCAGCCCTAATACACACACACACACACACATATACACACACACATACACACACACACATACACATACACACACACACATACACACACACACATACACACACACACATACACACACATACACACATACACACATACACACACACACGGTTTGAGTTAAGGGGGTATTGGGGGTACTGATCAAGACACAGACACACAATATGCATAGATGTGTGTGTGTGTGTGTGTGTGTGTGTGTGTGTGTGTGTATGGTACAACCTGGAACTGAAATGGAGTATCTTTAAAGTGGAATTTCCATAATTTGGTAGAAAAATTTGTTTATTGTGACACTATACAGATAATTTGTTGGTGTCAGCTTCTGTTTGGACAACCTTCGTTTCTTGGTAGAACTATTCAACTACAGCTGCAACTTCTGAGACGTCTCTGTCAGTGTTGTGTTCATGGATTCTAATTGTTGGCCACTGTTCTAAGCAAAATTGCTCAAATTCAGTCACATTCTGCCCAATTTGTGGACGGAGATTTATAAGCCATGGACTCTGACTGGACCATTTTAACACACTTGGGTTCTTGCTAAAACCTCCCCTCAACTCCAGCCTCAAGTCTCTTGCAGAAATGAGATCCTTTCAAACATCCTGCCCTCAGTTTTCCAGTCCCTGCTGATGAAGAGCATCTCCTCAATGTGGTGCTGCTACCTCTATGATGGTGGGAGTATGGTGTTCTCAGCTCTGCCAGAAAGTTCAATGTTGGTCCCATCAGACCAGAGAACATGTTTTTATTAGACTCCGTTTCCCACCACTGGTTTTCTTTCATAAACTCCAGCTTTGTAGAAAGTCCAGGCTTTGCTTGTTCTGTAAACATTTTCTCCAAAGTGGTGAACCTATGCAGCCGTGTCTTTCTGTATAACCAAACGCTGATTAATACGCTGAACTTCGATTGTTCTGGATTCCTGGAGGCACGGTTTGGTAGCTTGCCTCCTTAAACACACTCACTAAACCTGGCCATTAATAAGAGAGTTGAACTCTAGGGCAAACTCTAGTCTTGATGATGCTGTTTATTTAGGTGTGTATTCATGCTACTGAGATCACATGACACTTTAATTACACATTATTATTATTACTCCATTATTAAACTAAGCATATGAGTTAGATATATATATATTAGGGGTGGGCATAGATTATTTTTTTTTATCTAGATTAATCTCACTGTAATATTGGAATTAATCTCAATTAAAATGGCTCATTTGAATTGAAGGTCACTTTTTTTTTTGGAGAAAGTAAACAAATTCTCCCTTTCCAAGGGAAGAAAGAACAGACCCTGCTCCCCGTAACTGTTTTATATTTGGACCCGCTCTGTGGCCAAGAGTAACGAGCCAAACACGCCTGGCTAGCAGCCGCTAAAGCTTGTGTAGTGTAGACCCAGCTCCCAACCCAACTTTGTGAAGTTATCGCGCGATAAGAGTCTAACATTAACGCAGCACGTTAACGCCGATAACGACACACCACTAATATATATTATATTTATATATAGACAAACAGACAGACAGACAGACAGATAGATAGATAGATAGATAGATAGATAGAGATACTGTACACATATATACATTCCAAAACACACAATGCAGGCTGAAGTTTAACACCACTTCACAGAGACTCACCTGTGACATCCAGCGTCCATCCCCCTGGACGTCCTGGACTGGAACAGCCTCCGCAGCGGGATTCTCTTCTTCGCTCATCCTCTAAACACAAACAAAGATTCCCCATGGACATGACTGTGATTCACAGAGCACTTCAGTACAGACACAGAGTGATCGCTCTCTCCTCCAGCAGCAGCAGCCTGAACTGAAACCAAACTGCTCCAAAACAACTGACTGAACACATCTCACCACACCTTCCTAACACTGGGGAGCATCTGCCCACTGGCTTCTACAGCAACCAATCATCTGCGTGGTCCTGATGCAGAGATAAAGCTGAAAACACTGGAGTATTAAATGGCTTTCTGTCCAGTAATTGCACTCAGTCCAGTCCATTTGTCTCTTAAGAGCAAGGAAATCCTCCGCTGAACACACACATACACACAAACACACACTGTGAACCACCCACACTAAATGCATCATCCATATTTCATCCTGTTCCTAGAACCCTTACTTCCAGTGAAGACCAATCTTAATGCTTCAGCAGATCAAGGCATTTGGAAAGTCATGCTTCCAACTTTGTGGACCCAGTTTGGGGAAGAGCCTTTTCTATTCCAGCAGGACTGTGACCCTGTACATAAAGCGAGCTCCATAAAGACCTGCTGGAGGAGTTCAGTGTGGAAGAACTTGACTGGCCACACAGAGCCCTGACCTCAACCCCATCCAGCACCTTTGGGATGAACTGGAACGGAGACTGTGGGCCAGGTCTTCTCATCGAGGGGACCAACTCCATGTTAAAGCCTATAGATTTGAATGGAAAGTCCCTGTTGTTTGAATGGTCATGCGTCCCAATAATTTTGGCCAGGTAGTGAACAGGCTAACTGGAATTTTCCGTTCCACCTTAAGCGGTGCTGTAGGATGAACAGCTGAATTTAAGGTGGAAAGGAAAATTCCAGTGAGAGACATCAGGGACAGGGCCTTCAGGACAATGACATCCACGCACACACACGCACGCACACACACACGCACGCAGGCGACCTGCTGGGGGCTCCGAGGATGCTGCTGGGCTGCTGGATGCTGGCCGCACCCGTTCGGCTCCTGAAAGACGATCCGGATCGGTGGTCTCCTCCACACCGCGGAGCCTTTTGCTTCCACCGGTCTCCGACCCGATCTAGCCGAATCGCGGCTAAGATTTCCCGAACCGAGCCCAACCGAGCCCGACCGTGTCCGCCCCCCCCCCCGTCTCTCTCCACCAAACCCACTTCCGTCCCCTGTCCCCGTCACGCGCTTCCCGTTATACAGCAGTCCCGCCTTCTTTAGATTAATGCCCATCCCGAGACGGGGCACTTTATACAGTAACACCCTTTCCCACTAAACAAGCTTTTTAATGAACATTTTCACCATGACATTATTGTAACTGCTTGAGTGCAGCTGCAGTGTTTGTATCTACTGCAGGGTAACAGAAGGGACAGTTATTCTATTGAGGCCCATAGGGCTATTAGGCCCATAAATAGCCTAATATCCTGATATACACATTTTAGTGTAATCCAGCAAGGATTTCTTTATTACGAACATCCTTCTTTATTAAGAGGGAGAGGTGGCTTTTCAATGACGTCATTTATTTGCTGTCGCAGGAATCACTGGTGACCTGCTGGGGTGACGGGCATAACGTGACCACCAGAGGGCAGCAAAGGTCAAAAATCACACTTGATCCTCCCGAAAGCTAAGCACTGATTTAGCTGGTGATTATAAAACATTCTGTCCTTTTACGCTGTTTTCCGCGCTGTTATTTAACCCATTCATCAAGTGAAGCAACCAAGAACACAGCGCCCAGGGAGCAGTGTGTAGGGACAGTATCTTGCTCAAGAGTACCTCAGTGGTGTTACTAGCAGTCCTGGGAATCAAACCCACAACCTTCTGATCACAGGGGCAACTCCCTAACCACCAGGTCATCAGGTGCTCCAAATATTAGTGAGTTGGTGACTCAAAGGTTAAACCTCACAGCTGAATATCAACGTTTTTAAGGATCTAAGTAAATGGTAGACGTATAGTCAAGACTGTCTAAACCAAGACCAAGACACTACCAAGACCAGAGAGTATCAAGACCAAGACAAGACTAAAACTAAGACCAAGACAAAGTTGAGACGAGACCAAGACCGAGACCGAAAAAAAAACACTTTTGTCTGCTGTTGTGGACTGACATGACGGGTACTGACCGGCCCAAAGTCATCTGACCAAACAGCTAACACCTCCAACAACTGTCTAAAGAATCTGAAACATGTAACTGATTTCAATTATACTTCATTTGTAGGTGAAATTGTAATTATAAACTTGCATCATGTCCCATTGTAGCAGTACTAGCCATATTACACTGTATGATATCAACTTCCCTGAAATGTATTTGGCCTGTTAAGTCAACACAATGTGATATGCAGATGTTATTTAAAAATGCAGATGTTGTTTATTTAGTCAAACTACACCATTTTAAGTAAAATACTGTAATCAAGGCATGTGCACACGTGACATTATTCACACGCAAACTAAATACTACATACCAAAACAAACTGCACATCAAATTGTGCATTGATAAGAATAAGGGCAAGTGCTTAAAACATTCTGACATGTTGATGATTACAACCCACGGCCATCCTTCCTTACGGGTTAGCAACCACATAAATATGCCCATTAATGTCAACAACAAACCACGCCAGCCCTTAAAGTGCTCACTGAAACGGTTTTGATATATTTCTGCTTAGTGAATTCGCCAAAATATCTAAAGTTAGTGAAAACTGATAATGTTTATGTAGCTGATAGCCACTGACAGATCTAGCTAACTGTACTTAGCATGTAGTTACACTCTTCATTAGAAAAGTTAAGTCTGTAGTGAAGCTTATAAAAAAATAATTTATACCACACGTCTGAGAAGAACATGTGAAAAATAACAATACATATACATGATCTGGTCATCTGAGGATGGAAAGGTAGGTAAAAGAGTTTGAAGATGGGTAGATGGCTACATTTTAGCTTACTTTAGCTTAGCTTTTAGGGTGTTTACACTCCAGGTGCCTGATGAAGAATTTGCTGACATTATTTCTGTGACTGACTAGGCTTACTTTTCTGTGATGCTGGATCTAATGTTTAATTAGTGCTACATTTGCATATTTTGATTGGATGAACGCCAGTGTCTGATTCACAATATAAATGTATGTCATTGATTGGTTGCATTTTTAAGGACGCGAAAGGCAAAATTATAATAATGTTACGTTGTGTGTCATGGATACTGTTGGCTCCAAATCTCCCGACTACTATGTCGATCTAAGACAGCGAGACCAAGACAAGACCGAGGGATCCGAGACCAAGACCAAGACCAAAGACTGTCGAGACTGTGACAAGACCAAGACCACATAAAAGTGGACCGGTCTCAAGACATCCATCTCTAGTAAATGGGCAGCTGGTATCCTAGTGGTTAGGGAGTTGCCCCTGTGATCAGAATATTGTGTGTTTGAATCTCACAACTGCCAGTGGCACCACTGGTAACTTTGAGCAGAGTACCGTCCCCACACACTGGATTTCATACAGAGAAAGAATTTCCCGCTGTTCCACACTGTGTGCTGTGGTGTGTTCACTTATGAAAAATGGTCACTTTACTTTACACATGAGGGCTGTTGAGATCACATTTAGTCGGGAGTTATAAACAGATCTTTAGACTAATCCTGTGGTTTTGCAAAAGAGGGTCCCTAAAGAGACAACCTTCTTTATTAAAACCTTCACCCTGATCTGTCCACATTATAAGTTATCCCACATATCCACCAAGTAGATCAGGGGGTCCCATCCCACTCCCAGGGACTCCAAACTGTGCACAATTTTTGCTGTCCCTTATTAAGCTCATCTGATTCAGCTTGTTAAGTAATTACTCTGCTCCTTGGGTGCTGGGTCAGGTGTTTTGTAGTAAGAATTAAAAATGTGCAGAACACAGGACCCCCAGCACTGGCTTTGTTGTCTCCTGATACAGATACACAATAACAGTCCACAGCCCCTCTGTTACTGCACAGCTTACCTCTACCCCTTTATCAGTGTTCAGGCTCTGACCACAGGGTTGCTGGTGGCCAGATATTAATTAGGTTGTGGACACAGCAACACATGAGCTTCTGTCTCTAGCATCAGCAAGGTCAAGCAACAAGATGGGGGTTTCCAATAAAATGACCAGAGCATGTTTTTGTTTGTGTTCTTATATGGAGTCTAATATATGTCACAAATTAATACATTTCATGGCATAATTACAGGTCTTTAGCAAACTTTAACGAAATGTAAAGGGGACACCCTTCAGATTGAATGGCGGCGACGCCCATGGTTGAAGGTAGAATGACCTCTTGCTCCAGAGGCAGGTATCCCAAACCAATGTCATTAAAGTCCCTGTTGGTAGAACGGTCAGTTGTCCCAATACTTTTTGCCACATAGTGTGTTTGACGCTGCTCTGTTCTGTAATTCCTCCTCTCGCCGCTGGGGGCGGGTGTTGCTGTTTCCGTGGGTGGACGCGGTGGGAGCAGGTTGAGTCTCTCCACTTCTTCTTATTTGCGGATTTTCAGGGTCGACTCTTCGCTTCCCCCAGCCCCAGAAGAGAAAAGGACTCCTCATGGGTGGAATATGGATGTACCTGTTGAGTGCTGTGGCTGTGCTGGTCACACCAGGTGAGTTTCAACATGGCGTTCCGCTGCTCTTCAGAACTTCCTCGTCACCTGCGGGAGAGGAGAGCTTCAGATTAAAGAGGAACACGAACTGCAGTACAGTAAACTTTCAGCTTAAAGTTAACTAAAATACCAACATAGGGGATCTAACAGTGAAATTATGTGTTTGGTGGATTTGGTTGTTGGTGTTAATATTGTATGTGTGCGCGTCTTTTTGTCTGGTTATGAGTGTACGAGTGTACGAGTGTGTGTGTGTGTGTGTGTGTGTGTGTGTGTGTGTGTGTGTGTGTCTCTGTATGTATGGGTTTCCTATACGAGCCACTTTGTCTCTGTATGTATGGGTTTCCTATACGAGCCACTTTAAACACTTCTATTATTTCGGACTCTCCCAGACCCTTTAGTGGGTTAAATGAAATGGACAGACGTTCTTGAAGCTCCTTGCATCTCCAGATTTGTCGCTGGCAAAATGTCATTTACCCAAATGCTTTGAGTTAATGCCTCTTCCTTACTCTCAGATATTTGCTTCGTTCTGATTTCCTGCCATTACATTCTGATGAAAGATGCTTTTATCCAAAGCTATTCACAATTCAAGGAGACAGTTACAGGACAGTGTGACCTGGAGAAGAGTTCTTGGCACTTAAACATTTATGTAAGGAGTAATACAATCGGAGATACTGCCTGAATAGCTGAGTCTTTAGGAGATTTTTGAAGATAGGGAGGGATTCTGCTGCTCTTGTCGGATTCTGCAGCTCATTCCACCCGCAGAGGACCAGAATGAGAGCAGGCTGGACTGGGTTTACCTTGTGTGTAAGGGCTGGCAGAGCCAAACAACGTTTCTTGGAGGAGCGAGTAGGAATATAAACCTGAATAAAAGTATTAAGGCAGCTAAGTGTAGACCTAGATGCCACTCTGTAGGCGAGAGTTAATGACTTTTTTAACTCCACATTTAACTGGTTTTCAACCACCTTTTGCACTGGTTGCCCTGGTTGAAAACCAGTTAAATGACATTAAACACTCGCTCACTCATTAGCATTGAGTTCTCCAGAAAATGTTCTGGTCTGTTTACTCATGGATACTGTTGGATGTTACATGGACTAAAGGGTAAAGTTTGTTTAACTTCTAGTTTGAATACAAAGCATATATTTACGGCATTTTATCAGACGCTTTTATCCAAAGCAATTTCCATTCCCTTTGGAGCAACTTGGGGTTAAGGGTCTTGCTCAGAGACCCAGTGGTGGTATGCTGAAGGCAGGATTCAAACCCATGACCTCATGGTCCAGAGGCAAGTATCCTACCTACTGAGCTACCTCCACCCTTCCAGCTTCTCCGGTTAACATCTATAAAGAACCAGATTTCCATGCATGTGTAATGGGGACCCTGTGGATAGACTGCAACATTTTGCACTTGTTTATATTCTTTACATTTAAATAAATCTTTTACTTTTTAAATTTCTTTACTTCACATGCATCATCTTTTCCAGAGATCATACCTGCTGTTCTTTTATGTGATTGGTAAGGAGACTGTAGCTACAGGTCATTTACTTCATGTAATGCTTGAAAAATGCTAATCATACTCTTATGGAAATTGAGGCCATCAATCAATCGTTTCCACTCCTGAGTTTTCATATACAGAAAATGTATAACACCAAGCTTTTCATTTAGTGCTTGAGTGCTGATAGTGCCCTCTTGTGGAGCGCGTTCAGACCGCTGAACACTACTTCATAAAGACATGTAGATACCAGATTTATCAGTCAAGAGTGCAAAGTTATCAAGTTATTGTTTTCAGTGTTGAGTAATCAGTTATGAATAGTTGGGCTTGTTAATAATTGATAGAGATAAACACCCCTTTAAAGGAGGTTAAAGTGTGCCTATGGTTGGGTTACTGGATGAAGATGAATTGTTATAAAGTGTTTTATTCTGCAGTCTATGCCTTGTGGTTGTCGTGGAGTTTGTTCATGCGCTTTGGGTTTAGGTTGAAAATGTGCTGTTTAGAAATCAGCTTCGGTTGAGAGCTGTCGTCAGTCAGGTCAGGTGGGTTATTTGGAGCTGAACAAGTAGCAACTTGTTCTTAGCAGGTGGATTATAAAAAAGAAAGATGTTTTCTCAGACATTCAGCTCTGACCAAGCAAGTGCTTATACACACAAAATCTACAAAACCAGTGTTTTTTCTGGTGTGAAATGCACCATTTTTCAACCCCTGAATTCTGGAGTGGGATTTTGAAAAATCAGTGGACCTCCTCATTAAGTGTGGGTGCAGATTTTGACAGGAATGTTGTTTTTTCCAGTAGAATCTGTTTCCGTTCCTTCGTAAATTCCAAATATTTCTTTGTTTGGGTTATGGATGCCCAGTAGAGATTCTTCGCCGCATTCCACACTCCAGATATCTTCTGTGTGAGAAAAGGCCTCTTCATGAAGATGCAGTGATGACAAGCTGGTAGGGAGCAGTCTACTAGATTTAATTCGTTTTCAGCTTCTCTCTTTCTATTGCTCTTCTCTCTCCTTTCTCTCACTCATCTCTCTCTTTCTCTCTCTCACTTTTTCTCACTGTCTTTTTCTCTCTCTCTCACTTTTTCTCTCTCTCTTTTTCACTTTCTGTGTTTGTAAAGACTGGTAGGAATGAATAGCAGGATGTGTTGATACCAAAGGTGTGTGTGTGCATATTTGTACACTTCAGCATTTGGACTGAAGCTGAAAAGCTTGATGTTTAGATGATGGAAGCCCTCTGAGTGCCGTCGGCACGGTGATGCTGGTTTGGCATGATGCGTTTGGAAGACAGTAACTGTCAGCAAACCCTTTTCTGTCCCAGTGGGGAAATCAGTGCTGCAGTGGTTTTGGCGGTGTTGCTCATTTTCAGACATTTGTCTATTTTTTCCATGAAACACACGGAGTCAAATATGATTGCTCTAAAAAACATGAACCTGCTCACAAAATAAGAACAGTATATTAAAACAGTTCACCGTGTGCATCTCCCCTCTGGGCTGGTGGTCACAGTCACCTCCGTTCTTAATTTTGGCGTCACTGTATGCGAACTGACGTGTTACGATCTGATGAAGAACAGAAATGAACCTGTAAGGTCAGTAAGGGTCAGTGAGTGCAGGAATGGGATTTCAGGATGGATACAGGTTTTATCCTGTACGTTTTTTGGCCCTCTCTGAAACAGGTTGGGCAGTGACCAGAACATGCATCCATTTGTGGCCAGTCGTGTCTTTTGTTGTTACAGAAGTTTCAGAACACGTGGAAAGTGTGAGTTATGTTTGGAGCTCACAGAGTGTTTACCACTGCCAAGTTTACTCTGCAGCAATGTAAACAGTGTGCTACACACACACACACACACACACTGACACACACAGACACACACACACAGATGCGTACACTCATCTCTCCATCTGCCAGCTGATACTAAGAAGCCTGTGTGTGTCTGTGTGTGTCTGTGTGTGTCTGTGTGTGTCTGTGTGTGTCTGTGTGTGTCTGTGTGTGTCTGTGTG
>JBBJLR010098862.1:0-10130 GCA_037577145.1 Brachypetersius gabonensis | reverse complement strand
AACCAAACCCTGAACATACTAGAAACAGAAACAAACAGAAAAGAAACCAAAGAAAACAGAGGGAAACTGAAAACCACAGGCACGTGACTAAACTAAAAATAGACAAAACCGGCACGTGACCGGGAACCAGGGCCAAACATGTCCGAGACCGTCACAGTATTTTGTTTGTGTTTTGAACAACCCCCCTTTACTCTGTAATAACCCAGAACACATGCCATTCCATGCTTTTGAAGTCCATTGGATGAATATGAAGGAAACCAAATGTCAATAGACATTTTGATTAGGGAACTGTATTATAGAATAGGGCAATAGACCAAGAGAAAAAACTAAACTATGCATGTAGGGTTGGATTTCAATATTAAAATTCACATTTTTCTTATTACACTGTACTGCTCTATTTATATATTAATTATGCTTCATTTTTCAACAACATATGAAAACAAAGCACACAATTTTGCAATGTCGCAAATAACGAATGACCTCATACTTACAATTCAGATACAATATGGTGTCAAAGTGTAAACTTGCTGATGGCTCTAAAATCTTCAAACTGAAATGTGGCTCACTGTTTTTTGATTTAATGAGTTAAATTCCTATTGATATGATACTAAAACCAGAGTCCTTTGATTGATTTCTAGGTTCAGTGAAAGACATTTTAGATTCCAATGTCTCCAGAAACCCTGAAGCTCTTTGCAATTTTTGGAGAGATCTTGAAACCTATTTAAAGGATGATTTAATTGATGAACTGGGCTAGGTCCCCTAGGCAACTGGACTTCTGTGGTTAAGAATTACATTGCTAACATAGATTTAATAGTAATTAAAAAACTAAACAAGTACCAATTTATACTCACCAAGGCCAAGGAGCACACTTTAATGCCAAAGTAAAGTATTTTTGGAAGAAAAAAAGGTTTTGATCTGGCTTAAAACAGCCAGACCAAAAGTCATTAAACACATCAACAATAAAGTCACTACAATGTTGTATGTAAGGAGGTAGATGTAGTAAGAAGTGCATATCTCAGTGCTGAGGATTCAAATAAATACAGATCACACAATTAGACATCTGTGCAAAAAATATTGTCCAAAAGTATCCAAACCCAGCATCTAACACAGCACCTAAATCATTAGTTTTGTGCTCAAAGAGAGATTTCTGAAAATGAATGCACTTGAATGATAATGCCCAAGAGACACATTCTCTATGTGGAGGTATGTGTGGGTGGAGGTAGCTCAGTGGTAGGGTACTTGGTTCTCCAGACCAAGAGGTCATGGGTTCGAATCCTACCTTCAGCACCACTGGGTCCCTGAGCAAGACCCTTAACCCCAAGTTGCTCCAGGGAGACTGTCCCCTGTAGGTAGAGAATGGAAGTCGCTTTGAATAAAAGCATCTGATAAATGCCGTAAATGTAATGAAATATGTTCTTTCCAATCTGAAATCATAGAAAGAGCAAAACTGAAAAAAGAAGATATTGAGAATATGAATTGGGATTTGTTTAACAAAAAGCTTAGTAGGTAAGTAATAATATTCACTAAATGATTAATTGACAACGACTGCCTATGGAGCAGAATATCTTTCACGCATGTCCTACGAATTGAAATATACACATTTTTGGCAAACCGCCACAAGGAGTATTGCTGTTAACTCAGTTCGCATCCCCCACTGTTAGCTTGGTATTGCAAAACACTAGATATCTCATTGTGATAGTAGACATTAGCATTAAGCTCCATTAAAAATGTGTGACTGGTGCAAGATCATGATTATATGATAGAAAATAAAGAAACTAAAAGGTTCATCAACTTCCTGCAGTGCAAGTCTCTGATCTCATTGAAGATCACAAGTGGAGTCCCCCAACACATCACAGGGACTCCAATTCCAGAGTCTACGCCAGGCGCACAGCATTCTTAGGGACTCCTGTCATCCAGCCAACAAACTCCAAACTTCCAGCTCTTCCCCTCCAAAAGGCACTACAGGAGCCTTCCAACTAAAACCCGCAGGTTTAGGAACAGCTTCTTCTCCACTATTGTCACTCTACTGAACTCAGTCCCCCAGTGAACCTTCCCATCCACACACACTTAATCCTCTGTACAATCCTTTGTACATATCAAGACATCTGTATATATGCAGCACACCTGTATATTGTCCATATATCTATATATAACTGTAGATTGTCTGTATATTTGCCCTTCTATATAGCAACATAGAGCATCTGTGTATCTACCACATTACTTATATTATTACCTCTTCTGTATATGCTAATTTATCCCCACATTTACACTGCCCTTATTATCTGTTCATGTCTTTTGTATATTGCTCTTCCACATAACTATTCCAACCTTTTACACTGCCCTTAGCTGTACATAATCTGCTCTTTACTGTACATACTGCATTTAACTGTATTTCGTTACCCTGGATTTAGAAGCACGTAATGACAATAAAATGGAAACTATGCTAATCTAATCTAATCTTTGCAGTTGTTGTCCATTTATTGTCTGCTGGAAACGACACTTCATAATCTTGTGCCTCAGTTTGGTGCGTTTCTGAAGCTGCATGTTTTGTGTATATCACATGTACACATTTGCTGTCAAATTATTACATGTAGGGCATTTCAGAATTTGAAATCTAGGCTAGTCTTTGCTTCTGTTTACCTGCACCACAAAATTTGTTCCTGCTCCACATCTAGTCAAACATTTTAATGTTCCCGATCTCACATTGTCAGTCCAATCGCCAGCACTTTTATTGCATATCAATTTAAGGACTATGTTGTGCAGCCTCACTAACCAGTTAGCACTCAGAGTCAATCAATATATTTAAAGGATGCACAGTCTCATTATTTTCACTTTGGGGAAGCCTTCCAAGATAACTTTTACAAAAAAGACAGTGACGGAACATGCCCAATTAGGTCAGGTAAATTTTGGGCAGCATTTAATCCCGTCAGCAAGGAGGGCTGGTCTCAAAATTCCCGGTAAGATTTTTTTGTCCCAGTCCAGCCCTGTAGGCAGGTGCATACCACCCTTGACACCTATACAATGCATTTTCCTTATATTATTATACAACTACACTAGTATATGAGGTGCTGCTCTCCTTTTTGCACATCAGCTTCTTTTATTTAAAAAAAAAGTCATTTTTTTATCTTGTGTACTGTTTCAAGCCCCCACACAATATCTAATAAAACAAGCACAAAAATATCAACTGAAAAATGTTGTAATCATGAGTTAAATGTCACATGGCAGACATCAAGCTTTCTCTGATCATGCATTGAAAGGACTGCAATACATACATGCAGCAAAAATAGACTCAAACCTCTTATCTTCCCAGCACAGCCACAACAAAAGCCATTTTTTAAACAAATGGGGCATTTTGTTCTGATAATTTGCACAGTTGCATTATTAGGGACAATGGGATTTTTTCTGGGGTGCTGGCATTGAAGGATTACTGTTATTTTCTCATAGATGACAAAAGCTAAAATCACATGAAGAATCATGGCTAAACAAATACGTTAGTGATTAGATTTATTTGTAACTATAATGTCCTAAAATGAGAATGTCCTTATTATTTTTGAAAGTGCAAGCCTATGAAACAAAAAGCATGATACTTGTACAGTTATATGTAGACATTTTAGGTAGTGTAATTAATTCCACATTAAGCTGCCCTGCAAAATGAAATGCCATGACAACTGCCAAAAAGTCTTGCCCTTGAAGATATGCATGGCACATGGGCACAAGTGAGATAATTATACAGTTCGATTGCCACCACAGGAGGTATATAGGCCAGCACAGAGCTGCAAGCAGGAGGCGGGAGGCATAATACATCCAGTGTGAAGACTCTGTTGGTGTTAAAGTAAATGCTCCATAAAATTGGAATTTTTTAAGGAGGCCAGAAAGTAAATTTTTTGAAGTCCTGTGTTAACTTAACAACAACATGCCTAACATTCTAATATACTTGGGCACATTAATGGCTCTACCTGTCTACGTGCAGCCATTTTTCTCTTTCGTGACTCCACATCCACGTGATGTGTTTCAACCATCCTGGTTATACTGGATGGCAGCTGTTGTCTTACCTTTTGCCTTTAATGTTTTTCCACAAAAATGCTGGAGGGACACAAATTGTCTCCTTTAGAAAAAATGGAAGTAACTTCACACTTACGTTAATAATATAGTCCAACATAAAACACTAGTAATTTAATAATTAAATACAAGTGTAATATTAAAAAGACTTTTTACATGGTAGTATATTTCCTCAAATTTGAGTGTGATATAACAAGTTGCTTTGTTGGTTTTTAGATGTAACAAAAACTATGATCCAAAAACTTGCTCTTACTGAAACCTGGATCCAAACAGAAAACATAGCTACCCAGCGGCACTCTCTACCAACTATGCACTCTCCCATACCTCTCGTTTGTTGGGATGAGTTGCAATGGGCATTCTCATTTCCACTAATTGGAAATTTTCACAGCTACTACCTTCTACTTCTTGCGCTTCGTCCTGGGTGACTTGAATATTCCCTTTGACAGTCCCAGCTTGGCTGACTTTGAGCCCCTGATCTACTCTTTTGACCTCAACCTGGCTTCCCCTAACACACAATACTTGACCTCATCCCCACTAGGAAATAATTGCATCACTGACACACCTCAACACATCTCTAAACATTACTTAATTCTTTTTGATATCTACAGCCCCCTGTGCCTACACCTCAGGTCTTGCACTGCCACAACCTATGCAACCTCTCTACCTCTCACTTTTTATCAGTGATAGCCTCTGCATTGCCTCCTGTCAGCACATTTTCCTCACTTGAGGTCAGAAGCTCTCTGTTCTATGTTAAGCTTGTGTCTGGATAGTCTGTGTCCACTATCCATCATACCAGTTCGCTCTAGCCTCCCTCATCCATGGCTGACAGAAACTGTTGAAAAGCTGTATACCAATCTCAAACCAGCTGATAAAAACAGTCAAGGGACCCAGCTGACCTAAAAACTATCAGTCACTACTTTCTTCCTTCTCCTCCAGCATTACTAATGTTAAGCTGCATTCTACTACTAATGCTAAAGCTGCATTCCAGTGGCTTTTTAACACTAGAATCCCTGAAAAAAAGTATTCCTGGTGAGAGTCCCCCCACTCCTGAGCTCCTCCATTGTTGTGCAAATGAGCCATTACCTGTAAGGGCTAGCACATTTACATTTGCAAGCCAGGATCGGGGGAAAGTTTGCTGAGTTGAAATATAAAACTGAGATTTGAGATGTGAGATTCTGAGTGTCATTGTGGCAATGAATAATATAGTCAGAGAGATTCAAAAACAGAATTTTTATTTTCTCACACAATACAACGTACTATACTATATACTATACTATATACATATATATACACTGGAAACATGTTTCAAACTTTGCAGCATTTGCATGCCCAATATCCATTGTCCCTGCATTTGGCGCAGGTGAATTTTTCACGTGTTGCACAGGTAAACGTGTTGCACAGGTAAACGTGTTGCACAGGTAAACGTGCTGCGATTCCTGTTGCAACTCTCTTGCATCTGGCAATGAATAACTTTGGTGAATAACTTTTCTGGCACAGCAGCCTCAGCAGCCTTCCTCTGTGCCTCTGTTGCCTTGTGCTGCCTTGGGAATCGGCAACGGAGTTCACTTGCTAGAAGACTCAAAAACGATCTTCTTTTGCCTTTCCACCCTGTACATGCCTTGTAAAGAATGTAGGCGTTCACCAGCGCCATGTCCAGCTTATTGTAAAAAAAATGCTACTGGCCACCTGCATGTTGCTGTACTGATGGAATCCATCCGCGCCATTTGGTCCAACACGTCGACACCACACTGTAAAAGTAGAGAGTGAGAGAGGCAGTCATGAGTATATGTGTTTTTGCTATAGGCTTGTATAGTACATATCAGAAAAGATTGTATCACTGGTGTAAAATTATACACACATTCACATACCTTCATGTGGTTATAGTCTGTTATGGTGTTGGGCTTCCTCTTTCTGCCGGCACCGATCGTTACATCTTGGTGAAAGGAACTTAGAACACACACAGTCTTGTTTTTTTTGGTGCATAAATTGTCAAGGAGACACTTCCACTTCTAAGCACTGAAGTGGAGAATAGCTCTCGGTGTGCAGTGTCTTTAGCAAGCTGAGAAGTTCACGGCAAACTTTATTCATCGTGCCCGGTAGCGTTGTTTTGCGCTACCGGGCATCATCCAGAAATGGCTCCATCAGTTTCATGACCACATTCTCTGCCAGCGTCTCCCCCTTCTGACGACTGGGGTCCTTTCCCAAGTAAGGGGATGCATTGCAGACATATTTGGTCTCCAATGCACTATATATGATATATAATGCACTATTTGTGTGTAGAAACCATTATTTAATTACCTACATTGTGTTAACTATTGAGAGCAAGGGGCATTTGATATTTATGGCTGTCATGTCTGCATGTGGGACAGATGTGGAAAAAAATTGAGATGCAAAACCAGGAATTAAATGGGCAGATAGATACTGCCCAGATAGATCCATACTGTGACAAAAACAAATCAGCATAGGCACAAAAACCCATGGAGTGAAGCAGGCACATAAACCCAGGCTACAAAATAAATCGTTTGGTAGCTGAGAAAACACTGGTTAAGATGGTTAACTCTACTTCAAACCAGAAGACAACAAGATCAGTCCTTCATGAAGAAAATCGCCAAGCCAGAGCAGAGGAAAGACAAACGGAACCTGAGCCTGACTTGGTTGTAGTAGAGAGTCAGCAAGTACCCCTTGAAAACAAACAGGTTAGAGTGACAGTGACCAGACAAAGACTTTCAGATTTGCTGGCTGTAAATAGGAAGGCAGAGATAGGTAGCAGGCCAGGGCTAAATCTAATCGATTCTAATGGAACAAGGCAATATGAAATATAAACCTCAAAGGAAACAACACACAGGGGAAGATAATAATGAACGCTAAACTAAAACTAATAACAGAGAAAAGATAAAAGACAAACTCCGGATCAGTAATCCAGTGATTGAGACAGCAGGACGCAGGCTGGACGTGGCAAGGCTGTGACTACAGCACCATTACAGACTAGGAATGCATAAAGCAAAACCATTCAGAGAGATTATCAAAAATATATTGGTTTTACTGATAAATAAGCAGGACAAAACGGCAACTAAGAACTACTGGGAAATACAGCCATTTCATTACTGCTAATGCAGGACAATTTACTCTGTTGTGTATTTTTTAGTTATTATACTCAGCCACATTAAATGGACAAACATTAAACATCTTGAATTTCTTGAATCCAGAATTACATACGCTACCGATTGCTGTTGATAATAGTCATGTGAAGCCAGAGCATGATGTGCATCAGGCAAATCAAACTGTTTTTGACCATATTAAATAGTATGTAAAAAATAATACACCATCAGCAGCGCATTTTATTATTGCAGCATGTAAAAATATGAAAGTGTTTGGAACGCAGCTTATGAATCTTTTCACTCAAATGAATGGTTGATAAATGAAAATCTCACTCTTAAAAATCTGAATTTAAGATTTTATGTGCTGTGTATTAAATAGCTTATGTTAAGACTTAATTGTATGTAAATTGTAATGTAATTGTACATTTAGTGCTATTTTTTTTTTGGTGGGGAGTCAAATCATTTAGTTTTTTTCTTCCAGTGATCCAGATGCAGCACTGCTATATTAAAACTACAAACGAGACCAAGGTGGAACTGATAGCTGATATAAACTTTATAGAAGTTTGGAATTTAACATATGCTACTTAACATATGCTAAGTTGGATGATTTGTGATGTTGTATGGCGTTTTGTAGGTACCTTTATTTAGTCTGTAGGGGTATGTACAAGTTTAGCAAGTCCTGGCTTGAGAATGCAGCATTTAATGGTTGGTCAAAACCAGTTAAAAACAGCGAATATGAAGTCACATTGTGCAAGAATATTTGGGCAGCTGGTGTAAAGGCACTAGAGAAGCATACGGAATAAGATGCATAAAACTGCAGCTGAAAGTCTGCAGCCTCTTACCCAGCGTTGTAAAGTTGTACATTTCGGGTCTTGGGCCGAGCATTTGGATCAATGCCAACATTAAAAGCAGAGACGCTGTGGGTTTTACAAACTGTAACAAAACAGCTGTCACATAATAGCAATGAAAATATAGACAAACTAGTTCCAAAGCCACATTTCCTGATTCCAGTTCTGCCAAAACATTGTAGTGTGGAAAAGACAAGACAGTGTACATTGCATGAAATGGCAATTTTTCTTTTATTTCCTTTTTACTTTTTACCAGGGTGGTCTTGAAACCGCTCTTAAATTACATTCATAATATTCTTAAAAAGGTCTTAATTTTACATATTGAAACTTGCATTAGTAAACATTATATAGGTATAATATATATACTGTAGACATCCATGCTGTTTCTACAACTTGACAAGTCTATCCTCCTTAATCAGTCTAGTTTTTTAACACATTTAAGAGGTAACCCTGCTGGGCTGGTAGTAGACTTGAGGAGTAAAGATTCAATTATAGACACCCCACAACACAGAATAATCTATGGAAATAGCCGTTTAAGATTACGTTGATTACCTTGGTATTTGGAGACCTTTTGCAAGTAAGGTGGAAATCCGCCCCAGGGATGGGATTACAAGGCTTAAGACTTTTTTCAAGCAAACCCCAGATATTTTTTTTTTAAACCTTTGTTTTTATATGTGTCTTTTACCTTTCTGCCAAATATTAGCCACTTTATAAGTGACCAAACAGTAGGAAAAAGAACCACAGCAGAAAACACCAAAACATAGATTTAGTGTCCAAATATTTGCATAATCTTCATTTTCTATCTGCTGGCCTTGGTTTTGTCTTACCCTCACTGAATAAATGTTCTCATTTCACAGGACCACCTGGGATCAGATTGTATGGATGTAGGATTGTGAAAGCTTGCTGTTTATAAATATTAGAGCTGTATGCGGATGTTGAGCAAGAATTTCAGGATTTTGTATCATTCAAAAATAGCCAAAGACAAATCAGTTGGTTTTTTGACTGTATGAGTACTGACAGCTTCCTTAGGTGAACTAATAATGTTTACAGTGATTTTATACACTTGTATTTAACCAAAACAGTCACATTTTAAACTCTGTTTTACTAAACTTTTGGCTTGTATATATTTTTTTCTGTGTTCCTGTGATGAAATAGTAATTTCAGTATTAAAATACTGACACCTCAAATTAGACTCAAGCATCTTTGCGGATCTTTAATATTTGTAGAATTAAATTGAAATAGTGATATTTAATTTTCATGTTACTCAAGTGCTTTCACCATTTCTCACCTTTACAGCCTGACTACAAAATGTTCCCAATTCCGCCTCGCTTTTGATGTTAAGATGGCGGTCCTGTGAATTGAGTGAATTGGCAGAGCAGATTAGCATGTAGATCCACATGCCAGATCAAACATAATTAGTGAACTGGATTAGTGGCAGGTCAAAATGTTTTATTCAACTGTTCAAACAGAGTCATGAAGTTATGTGGTAGTAACATTTCTCATTGCAATTTTCTTGCCATTTTTAAGTATGTATCACCTCTCCAAATGACACATAATACTGGCAAACATTATACGTCCAGACCTAAGCTTATGTGTGACATTGTATGTGTTCTCTGTCTGATGTGTTGCTGAAGTAAGGCAGTATAGGGAATGTATTGAGGCCCTCCCAGGTAAGCTGAGAAAATGCCTGAGTGCTCTGAACAAACAACTATTTTATGGATGTTTTATGTAATAATCCAACCATCCTCTCATTTATCTTGAATATGTTTTCTGTCACCTGTCAATTTTGTAATAAACTATGATGCATTTAAAAGTAACAATAGTGGACAATGTGACATAATTCATACACTGTGTCAAAGTTTTGCAATTTTTTTTCATGATTCAAGATTCAAGATTCTTTATTCGTCACATGCATAGTCATACAAGTTGTAACGGTTCGGACATGTTTAGGCCCTGGTTCCCAGTCACGTGCTGGTTTTTGCCATTTTTGGTTGGACACGTGGCTGTGGTTTTCTGTTTCCTTTTGTTTCGTTTTCTTTTTTTTGTTTTATGGTTATTCTTCTGTTGCTATTTGGACTGGTGCCGCCACTATGGCGAGGAGGCCTTAGAGGCCGAATTTATGTTA
>JBBJLR010098840.1:0-10131 GCA_037577145.1 Brachypetersius gabonensis | reverse complement strand
CCTCCTCCCAACACACTCAGTGTCTCTCCTCAACATCCTCCTCCCAACACACTCAGTCTCTCCTCAACATCCTCCTCTCTCAACAGCTCTTTCTGACCTCCAGTGGCTCTCTTAGACCACCATCCCATGCTTTCTAGCTAAACTATCGCCAGTCACAACTGTTCAGTCTCCTACAGACTCCAGCGCAGGACAGTGTCCACTCTTCTGAAATGTTGTGAGTCAATAAAGAAATTAAACACAACCACACAGAGCTACTTTATAAACTCAGAAGTAGCGGTTGCTTCACCTGCTTGGCTCTAATTGGTTTAAACCAAAACTTCCCAAGTTCACTCCTAAACCAGGTGTGTCAGAGCAGGTAACTCACCAAACTCTGCCCTGAAGGACCAGAGGTCCCAGGAAATGCTGATGTCCGCTCAGGAGTCATTCTTCAGTTTAAAGCTAAGCTGAAAACCCATGAGACTACTTATTTTGTATTACATGTTATAAATTAAATACTCTATTGAAATTAAATTTAAAATTACGTTTTGTTAAAATTTATAAAAGTATTAAACGCAAATGATAGGGACAGACAATGAATCCTGACTTATCTTAACTGAAGGTACTAAATAACTCGTTTCGAACTAATAAATATAAATATGAACATAATATAAAACATAATTTACTGTTATTTAAATGTATTATTAAGAGTCAGTGAGGTTGAGGCAGGCTGGATGCGTTTTTCTGATAATAAGAAAGTTTTTTTTCAGTGTTCTAGGTTACGCTCACGTTCCTCACGCAGAACTCTCGCAGCGTGAGATCCAGAGGCCTCGTTTGCACTCTACTGCAGGAACAACCAATCAGAACGCACAGGAGGAGCAGGAGGGGTGTGACTCCGCCCTCCGCCCCCCACCCACGGGCACGCGGGGTTATTTTACTTTCCACCCGTATTCTGGAGAACGACCTATTCGTGCTCCGATTGGCTGGTCCATCCCGTGACCTGAGCTGTGAATGGTTGATGGGTTAGTCAGCGTGAGCTAATCAACGCGCGCTGGGAGCGGGGCTTGTCCAAAACGGGTGGGGACTGATGAGACACCCCTCCTTCTCGCTCCCCGGGTCTCGCGGCTCCGGAGATGTATATAATCCGCAGGTTGACCCAGAAAGACACGTACTGATCAGGGACCGGACCGGACAGAGCGGAGCCGAGCAGCTCCACAGACACCCGGCCGGACATCAGAGCAGCTACTGGAGGAAGGAGAACACAAACTGGTGCGTGTGTTTAGATCGTGCTGGTCTCTCAGCTCAGTTAAGGGTTATAGAGTCTTTTCTGGTGTGTGTGCGGCTCATTTCTCCTTCTTTTCTGTGCGTTTTGTGAAACATTAGCGAGGGCTTGATGGCGAAAACTGCCCTCAACTTTCGTTTTCAATGTAAAACACCGGAGCTCCAGTCCTGAAACACTCCTTTAGAGGTCTTTAAAGGTCCTCTCTCGGTCCAACGGGTCTCAAGCTGAACGCTTTCTCTGGAGCTGTAAAACTGAAGCCCGCTGTACCGAGAGGAACCGCAAACTTTTCCAGATCAGAACATTTAACGAGTCCGCCAGGCTGGAGGTGGAACCCGGACCCTAGCACCGCGGGCCGCCGGCCGGACTCAGAACCCGGGCTGGAGTCGAGAGGGGGATAAGTGAGGATAAAGGGGAATAAATGGGGTTAAACTGTTAAGATAAATTTAAAACCGAGGCAGCCGTGGGTAAAATCAGCTATAAGAGTTATGAGATCTTCCACCACCCCGGATTACGGTGTTAATGTGGGTTCGTTATATTTGAGCATGGATCCATTAACCCATTAGCAGATGACGGTTAAGAACAGTTTAGATGATTAAGTCCTCAGCTTGTTTGACAGTGGATTCATTGCTAAAGATGCAGCAGTCTCCAAAGTGCAACTCGATCTGAGGCTGGAATCGGAATCTGAGCGGAAGATTGTGGCGGTCCGTCGCTAGCACCATCACAGCGTTCGGAATTTATCCGTATCGGCTCAGATCCCTGCTCGGTGTCTGCACTGGGGCTTTGTTTGCCGAGCACTTTGTCTGCGGTCTGGCTGATATTTGTTTGGATGCTCCCAGAGGCTCCTGGCTGCATTGTCTTCTCTGCAGAGGTCTCAGGCTCTCACACCTCGGCTTTGTCTGTCGGGGTTCCTGCACAAAGGGTCGCGCTAAGACGAGCGTTTTAACAGGAACAGCTCAGACCAGAGGAATTTCATTCAGAACTGCAACTGCTTGCTTGGTGTAGTTGAGAGGAATGAAGGTGGTGAAATTTAAAATGACAAACTTCTTCTTACAGGGAAAGTGTAAACAGGGGAGCAGTCAGGACGTACCATTCCTGTCCTCATTTGCATTGAAGTAAAACTGGTCTGTCGGCCGATGGTGCGTCAGGAATTATTGCATATTTTTTGCTTATCTGTGCTGACACTAGTGCTATATTTTTCCACAGAGGCACTCCCAGTCTACCCAAGCCATGGCTGATCATATGATGATGCCCATGACTCACGGCCCTGCTGGCGGCGGTCTGCACGGGTTCCGCATGGGGATGAACAGCCACCCCCAGCACGTGGGCCAGCCGGGCCTGCGCAGCCTTCCCAGCGGCCAGCTGATGCACTACAGCCGGGCGCCGCAGGGCTCCATGGAGGCGGCCATGAGGCAGCGGCCCGGGATGGGCCACGTGATGAACGGCCAGGTGGGTGCTCAGATGGGCGGCGGGCATCATCACCAGATGCAGACGAGCAGCATGATGTATGGGGTTAGCAACCAGCAGCAGGGGGTGCACCTTCAAGCCCAGCACCACATGCATCCACAGAACCCCCAGCAGCACCCACAACAGTACATGGGCGGAGGAGGCCTGAGCACGTCTCAGCAGCTCATGGCCAGCATGCATCTGCAGAAACTCAACACCCAGTACCATGGGCTCCCCCTCGGGCCGGGCACTGGACACCACATGGTGAACGGGGCCCAGTACAGGATGTGCCCGGGCCAGTTGGCAGGCATGCAGATGGGTATGGGTGGACCAGCGCTGGGACTCAACGTCATGGACACAGACTTAATTGACGAGGAGGTTCTCACGTCTCTTGTCCTGGAACTGGGTTTAGATCGGGTCCAGGAGCTCCCCGAGCTCTTTCTGGGTCAGAACGAGTTTGACTTCTTCTCAGACTTTGTGTGCAAGCCGCAGCCCAGCACCGTCAGCTGCTGAGCGGCCAATCAGAACTGCTCTTGCTTCATATCTGCCCCGTCAGCGGAGCTGGTCGCTCGTACGGCGCTGAGGACATCACAAGAGAAGCCAATCTTCTGGTCCCAAATGACTTTGTTTGTCTGTGAAGTTCTGCTATATATACTAGAGTACACTCTGACCCGACCCGTTTCTGTGGAATGAATTGAGAAGGAAGGAGGGAGGCTCTGTGAAGGGCTGAGCTCTGAAAATGACCTTTTTTAAACGCGTGCGGTAGCAGACCCTGTCTTTTCCTATCAGTCTCCTGGGTTGATGAATGTAAGAGAGCTAGAACAGCACATAGACCACTTTGCTTCTCTAGGGCCATGATAGAGTGGCGTTTAAGAATATTCTTATTTATTCTTACCACCACCAAATAAACCTGAACATATATTGAGCTCAGAAGACATAAAGAGTTCTGTTCTTCTTCCAGCGAGCTTCCAGAGGCTCACCGTGTGTGTGGATCGAAGGCTGGTACTTCAGAACTGGTTTAGATGATTTCTCCGTTGCTCTAAATTGATCATTTTTGAAAGGACCGGTCCAGTGGACGGGTATAAAAACGCCATGCTCCTTACGGCACTCTTCACTTTGAATCAAGATGGCGGCTGTTAGCATTGGCAACGCATTTATTACAGTTATTGTACTTTTAAAGCTCCAAATGTTTCTACTACTTTGACTGAATTAAACCAAATCAGCGAGCGGGCATGTACGTGTCAAGCATTCGCTGTAAGACGTCTCTTTATGCTTAATGGATAAAGAGAAATGGCTCGGAACGCACTGGAATGTCTTCTTAACTCTCTGCTCCCTGCTGGTTAGCCTCAGCTCCAGGACTGCCTTAATCAAGCAGCACTGTTCCTGTCCTCCCATACAGAATACTGATGCTGGTACTTCTGCTGAAAGTAATCTTTCCTCTGCGTGTGTCACACAGGGGACGTTGCGCCGAGGGCTCAGGCGTTATTTCCCTCTGACGCCAGCGTCTGTGGCAACACTGTCTGTGTGTGTGTGTGTGTGTGCTCGTGGTCAGCAGATGTATTGAAAATGTCACTAAACTGTGAATAACCTGAACTTGAGTTTGACGATACAGTGCCACTGTGTGATCAACGTCTCTTCGGTGATCTCTCGTAGCGAGCCGCTGAGGAGGTGCGGGTACTTTCTCTGTCCGGATTAATCTGAATGTCATTAAGTTATTATTTGAAACAGTCACCACATGCGTAAGGTTTCATGCCTTTAGGCTGGCAGGGAAAGGCAGGGCGCGCGCTCTGTGTTTACGCTGCAGGTTCACTAGTGATTTCATTTAAATTACACACACGCCTCTTAATCGAGGTCAGACTTCCGAATGGCCTCATAATTACGAAGCAGATCCGTTCGTTTGTGTGTTCCAGCTCTGAAAGTGGCCGGGCGTTCGGGGAAAGGCTCCTGCTGAAGAGGTGCTGGTGGTAGGGGGGGTTGGGGGCTTTGTATGGGAATTGCAGAGCTTGCTGTTGTACTAGGTTAATCTGTTCCACTAGAACTGCTCGACTCCCTTCTCCACCCACCCCAGCTCAGGGGAAAAGCCCCAGCCAGGCCTGTAATAGCAACAATGGGAGCCAATCAAAATCCAGTGATACACAGAGACTGAGAGCCAGCGGAGTCATATCCTGTTTTCCAAACTGCAGTTTCGTACGTTATTCAACGTTTGATAATCAGTTTATTTAGATCAAATTACGTTAATGATGGCCCTACACTGGAGCAAACTGCACTCTTATAGATAAACATTCCCAAATGGGGTTCAGGGAGAAAAACCTGTTCACCGCAGCTGAAAGGAGAACCGCTCTTTTACTGAAGTGGTTCCTTTAGGCACCGTTATTTATAAGAGCGTTCTCGAGATGGACTGTTTATTGTTTGGAGAGCGAGTGGTATCTGTGTTAAGAGGCCAGTCCTGCAGTGGAGGGACGTCCTGTGGGTCTAATATTGTGTTTAGTCAAAGCCACCCCCCTCAGGCGGTGTGTTCTGGTGTTCTGTGGGTGGGGTTGGATCTGCTCCCCTTTTTGTCTGTATCTTCACTCCCAGAGATGCTTTTTTTTAATGTTGTTGATTCTATCTTAAGAAAATGTATTTATTTTCACTGACAATAAAATATTTATTTAATGAAGCAACATGCAGGTTCTCAGACTCACCTTTTTCTCTGTAAACCCACCAGGTCTTAGCAGCTTGTGGGTGTAATATGTAGCTGAACCACTAATCAGCCCACTCACACAATTATAGCGGGTTTATAAGTACTGTAGTATAAAGTGAGACATAGTTAACGAATAGTTAAAATCGTCATTAGGAGAGGTCTGGTATGATCTGCTCTGGTGTGAATCACATCGCTGGTGTTTAATCTTCCACTAAATGGTTGTGAAAACCATTGGAAAAGCCACTGGAACATAAACTCAGTTCCTGAAACGTTTACATGAAATACATTTTTGAGGAACACGTTCATTCATTCTTCACTCTAAAGAGTTTGAGCTGATCTAAGAATGTGTGTAGCTTGTGCTCTCAGAGACAGAATCTGTAGAGTGAGGATGAATGTTCAGGTCCTCGATCATAAATAAAGATCAGAAGATCTCAGGAACACCAGGTTTGATGAACTGTCAGAACTTCTCTCGGTCTCTCTCTGAGAACGGCGTCTGTAGTCCTGAGCTCAGTGTTTATAGTAAAGAGTTTTGAAGAAACTTCAGGGTTTGGTTTGATCCTTCAGGTCTGGAGGAGAAGGTCCAGCGCACCCTCAGTCAGGAAGTGGTTCGGTTCGACATTTCAATTTATTTTCAGCTGCATCTGTTACAGACGTTCAAAACTCCTTATCTGGCAGTGGATGTTCTTCTGGCGGAGGCCTAATCCTGCTTACCCACATGGAGAGATCAGGCCTGGCCGTTGCTTTGTTGTGTCTCATACAGAGACTTAATCCATAAACAAGGATGATCTGGAGATGACAGGGAGTCCCTGAGTGGGACCACGCACACTTTGCTCTTCTAGGACAGTGGAGTCCAAATAAAGAATAACAACACACTGGAAAACACACCCATGCATGGGTGAAGGAAAAATAGTCAAGGTCTACAAACTTTTAGTCAAAATAAAGAGTCACCAGTGAAATAAGTCCATAATCCTCCAGAATAAAGTACAGATCTTAAAACAAACATGGTTCATGCTTTCTAAGACAAAGAAATCCAAGAAATTCTAACTGTTTCTATGTATTACTCATGATCTGAGACTGCGAATGATAAACTTTATACTTCAACTATCATGATGGTGTCAGTGCTTTAGAGCCTTGAAATATCCTAAAAATGAACTACTCAGCAGAATGAAGAACCTAGAACTAATAATAATGATAATAATAATGATGTGGCTCCACTAATCCCAGACAGTCTGGTCTCTCAGTAGCAGGTGTGTGTTTGGGGTGTGTAATTGTCCGGCGCAGGTTTGTGGTTTGAAGAGTTCTGATTGGTGCCGTGACCCTCTGGAGCCGCCGCACTAATCTGTGTCTGAGAGAATCTGTGTTAATCACGTCCTCCTTCAGAGACACTGTCCGACCCAGAGAACCACAGCAACAGCCTGGCTGTCCCAGTAATGACCTGCTGTTCCGCAGGTGGTGTGTTTTATTCTGGCGATACGGTGCTGAGGAACGTTAGAACCTTCCCACTGGAGCTGGTGGGTGTAGTTGTGGGCTCTCCAGATCCTGATCCATACAAACACCGATCCCAAACGTCTCCTTTAATACTGTAATAATTATTAATGTGTCAGTATAGAATAGACAGGAGGATTTCAGTTCTGCCAATAATGTTTAGAGTTTTGAATAAATATAAAGCAAGACACAGAACTCATCAGAACCCATCAGAACTCATTAGAACTTATTAGAACTCATCAGAATTGGGTCGTTTTCCACATGTAACTGTATCTTCCAGCAGTGAGTAACTGTCTCCGCCCCTCTCACAGTTGTCCCTGAGACTCGAGTGTTTTTGTTGTTGTTCTAATGGCAGCATTAACACACACACGCACACACACACACACACGCACACACACACACACGCACACAGCAAAAGCAACATGTTAAGCTTAAGTTCCCCGAGGCTGAGGGCTGTTGCGGTGACGTCGAGGCGGAGTCACTGCTGAGTCTTCTTCTTATCGTGACCCACCCTGTCTCTCAGACAACCTGTCTCTCTCTCTCTGTCTCCCTCTCTGTCTCTCTATGTCTCTCTCTTTCTCTCTGTTTCTCTCTCTGTCTCTCCCTCTCTCTGTCTCTCTCTCTCTGTCTGTCTGTCTCTTTCTCTCTCTCTCTCTCTCTCTCCCTGTCTCTCTCTGTCTTTCCTTTCCTCTCTGTCTCTCTTTCTCTCTTTGTCTTTCCTTTGCTCTCTGTCTCTTTATCTCCCTGTCTCTCTTTCTCTCCCTGTATCTCTCTGCCTCTCTCTCTGTCTTTTCTTTTCTCTCTGTCTATCTCTCTCTTTCTGTCTCTGTCTCTCTCTCCCTGTCTCTCTCTCTTTCTCTCTCTGTCTCTCTCTCCCTGTCTCTGTCTCTCTCTCTCTCTCTTTGTCTCTCTGTCTCTTTCATCTCTGTCTCTCTCTCTGTCACAACAGATGAATTTGAAATCTGAGGACATCACGTCATTAGAAAACCATATAAAACAAATCCTCTGTTCAAGTGTCACCTGTGTATTGTAGCATATGTTTCTAATCACAATGCAAACAGTTTCCAGTCTTAACAACACAAGTTCCAGCAGCAAATTTAAAAGCAGCAGTTTCACAAAGTCCCTTATGAAAATTCCCTATGGTTTCCTATGGTTTTTATGCAGTAACCATAGTTTGGTACTACCCATAGTTTTACTATAGTTTATCCATAGCACTTCATGGTAGCTGTGGTACCACCATGGTTTACATATAGCACTTCATTGTAACTATGTTACTACTATGGTTTTAAAAAGGACAAATTATAATATATTTAAAATGATTTCATTCAATGTTTCCTTTGTGTACATCAAGTATTATAATATTATAAAAAGTAATAGTAGTAACATCAATAACTAGCTGTTATACAAATATAGCATTCTTTCTTATTACAATAGTACATTTAATTAGGCAAATTAAGTAATGTATACATAAAATACATACATAAATTGTATATACACAAACATCCCCCAATAAATTAGGCAAGTATTATTTACTACTCCTATTTTATTACTGTTACATACTGTACATACCTACAGCAACGTTTTCTTCTATAATTACTCTCTGTCACTTGCCTCAATTTTAATATATATAGATTGAACGATTCTGCTGTTTTTATGGCTTTTGGTATCTGTAACGGTCACCTCGCTCTCCCCTGGTAGAGTTCGTTCGTCCTCCCCCGAATATTGATGTCCATGTGTTTGTTTACGTTTCTCCCATGTCACTTCCTGTTTCCGGTTTCCCCGTGTTCCCTTTCCCCTTGTTCCCTACCTAGTTCTCATGTTTGGTTTGTGTCGCTTCCTGTTATTATCAGTTCCACCTATGTCTCGTTCCCGTGTCCTTATTTAAGCCCCAGCCGATCCCTTGTCCCGTGAGTCTGTATTTGTGTTCCCCCATGGTGTTTGGTTGTGTTTCTGGTTTCCTGTGATTTTTCCTGGTTTGCTATATGTTTATATTATGTTCTGTGTTCTCTGTTTATAGGTCCGTGTTCCTCCATTTTGACTCCTGTCTCTGCGCATGTCTGCGCTGGTTGCCTTGTCCACGTGTCCTGCTCGCTGAGTGCGAGGGAGGGTTGAGCCCTCAAGCATAGTTTTGTATTTTCTTTGTTCGTTTGAGGAGCACGGGCCTAGTACTTGTTGTGTTCGGCTGTTTCATGTGTATTGTGTTTATTCCTGATGTGTTCTGAGTTTATTGTGTGAGCCTCTGTTGTATTTCTTGTGTTATATGTTTACCCTGAGTTGGGGATACTTGTTTATGTTGTGCATTTCCTTATTAAAACCATGTCTATAACCATACTGTAGCGTCCTCCCCTTTTCCCTCCTAGAACCACACCGTGACAGTATCTAGATGAAAGCATAAAGTTTTTATATTTGTAATTACATTTGCTGTTACATTACAAATTGCACTACAGTTTTGTGAAACCAGATTAATGGAGCAAATAAGAAAACCATGGTAAAGACCATGGTAAAAAAAAAAAACATAGTAAAACAAATAACATGGTTTATGACTAAGACTGTACTAAGGTTTAACTGTAGTGAAACCATAGTCATAAACCATGGTTTCCATAGTTACCCAAAAAACAACCAGGAAAACCATGGTTATTTAATCATAGTAAACCACGGTTGATTTTCGTAAGGGGTGGTTCACACATGCAGTCAGTCAGTCGAGACAAGTTTGGGGCCTGAAGTCTGTAGCAGATTTAGTCAATTATTGAAGAAAAACTCTTTTTTTAACCTAATCTCACCTCCTCTGATCACATGGACCTCGACGAGCAGTGTTAGAGTTAAACTCGTGGATGTTTCGACACCGCAAGAAGTTTCCTGTATTTTTATGATGCATGCTGGGCAAGAGAGCACTGACGAAATTAAAATATGAATTCATTATTTAATAAATAACTCTGTAAATAACGGATGTTTTACTGCTGCTGCGTTATAGGAGCAGCTTCGACATCTTCAGTACTTCATGGCTAGAATTCAGTGGCTGTTATTATTATTATTATTAATGATGAAGCTCCTCCCTTTTTTCCAAGTGAACTCGTTCCAGTCGTGGTATGAGGTGCTGGCCGGTAGAACAGGAGCTGCAAAGTGCTACAGATGTTCTGTGGCCTGTTTGGCCGCCGTGTCCGGTTTAATGAGGCAGGTGTCGCCCGTCCACAAGAATTTAGGTCAGGTTAGGTTTCTCCACTGCCTCCCCCCACAACCCCCCCGGCTTTGAGAGAGAATCACA
>JBBJLR010098829.1:0-10132 GCA_037577145.1 Brachypetersius gabonensis | reverse complement strand
GTAACTAATGACTGTAAGACTGTCTCTGTAACTAATGACTGTAAGACTGTCTCTGTAACTAATGACTGTAAGACTCTGTGATTTTACTTGTGGATGTGGTTGAACTGGCAGCTTTTTCAGTAGAAGTGCTGGATTAGAGCGTTTGTGGTTACTTGTTGAACACCAGTCTTGGTATTGTCTGATACCTGTAGCTGTGAAACACCCCCCTAAATGAAGAGCTTAATTCGATTTGAGCAGGCTGAGAGAAGTTTAGGGTTAATATTGATTTCTACTTGTTGTTAGCAGCATTAAACCTTTAGCTGCAGTGCTAAACTAAATAAATGACATCTGGGCTAAATCGAAAATAATAGGGAGTCTGTGAACTGTTCAGTTAGCACACCTTAACACTTCGTGCTGTAAATAGTTCTTGTATTTGCTCCGTCTGCGCCGCCTGACTCTTCATCTGTGAGACATTGTTTTTGATGCTGGTGCCGCTTGTTTGGCAGGATTATTGAACAATAGCAGAAACCGTGGTTGCTATAGAGCCATAGTGGTTATGGATGAATATGGAAGACGATAAATACTCCATAAAGATGGTTTTGGTAATGTATTTTTTCTTTGTACTTCCGATCCATTGAGTTTCATTTTTTTGGAACTTTGTTTCTTTGTTAGATGAGCCTGTCATTGGGATCTGTGGTCGATAAAGTGAATAAAAGGGCTATATTTTCGTTCTAGGTCGTCCATTCACCACCACTGTAAAGAAACCACTTGATACACTTTTCTATAATCATGTAACTTTAAGCCACTGTGAATTACTTCATTTTCATCTTAACATCTGAATTACAGCAATCATCTTAATTGCTGGAATTCCCCTTTAAGATGCAGCTGAGATAAAACACAAGCAGACAAATTGTGTGTGTGTAAGCAAGCATCACCCTGTCTTCTAGCACGATTCCCTTCGTTTCTGTCCTCCCACCTCGTGTCTGTAAGGACAGATGATGAGTGGGCCAGGCACACTGGGCAATAACCACAGTGCTAATAAAAATGAATGAGTGTCATTACCAGCACAATGTCTGGTTATACAGGAGCTTCATAACATCCAGACAGAGCCCCTGTGTTCCGAGGGGAGGATGGGGAGTCCCACGTCGGAAACTGTGAAGACGCTACTGGGAACGGCATTAAGCTGGGTTTATTTTAAAGCCTGGCCTCATTACCTGACGGCTTCGCCATAAAATGTTTGCTTAACCCTCTCAGGTCCGAGGCCTGTCAGGCAGTTTGCTACACCTTTACGTTTTGTACGTATTTCATCTCACTATAAACGTCCTACATTCTGGAGGACATCAGCAATAATATGGGAGTAAAGTAAATGTAATGAAATTAGTTTAGTTTAGTTTTTTTTTTAATTGAGTAAACATGACATTACAAACTATTTTCAGAGGTCTTCAAACAAAGTAAAAATGTGCTTCTCGTCTCATGTGCTTTTATTTATAGTACAGAAATAGTGGCATGTTCTCACAGCCCCCTGCTACAAAATGAGCCAATCATGTCATTACTATTCAGGTATTCACATCTTACTTCTGAATAGCTAAGGCTATGGATGCGGCGAGCAGCAAGAGGGAAAATCATGTGCTTCCTTTTTATTCTAATTACAAAGTGTCATTGATGGATTTAATTTGAAAAGTAGAGGGTTCAAGGTTTCTAGTTGTGTTACTTATATGATTCTAGGACAAGAACTGGTTGAAAGGGTTAAATGAGGAATTATCATTTGAGTAGTTTCTTCCATACAAAAAGTGTTGTTGACGTTATGAAAACGGGCAAAATGTCTCGAGTGTTTCTCCGCCTGGGAGTGTGCTGGGATGGGCTCCAGCGACCCTGGTCAGGATGAACAGCTTATGAAATTAATCAATTAATTATGATAACATGATTTACGGACTGTATGTCACTTTAGTACAAGGTTTTACTTTTGATGCCAAAAAAGAATTTAAAACAAAATCCTGCATTATGTTTTCAAATGTTGTACTTGGTTCATAAAACCACTGAGAATCCCCGTGGTGTCAACTGCCCTGACTGCTAGCCTAGCCACTGAGCTACGGGCTAATAGTTACAAGCAAGCTAGCAGTGTTGTGATTTTTTATCCATTAGTTTTTAAGCAAAATAGATAGCAACCCAGTTAGCTACCTTACTATCTTTAGCTTTTAGCTTGTCCTTCTCACCTGATCTCCTCTGAGTTCTCTTTATTTAATAAAAAAGCTACTGATATTTTTCAGCTGCACAGTTTTTGGTTTACTAGCAGAAACATTAACCAACTCTTTTTGTATCCACCCGCTAAAAATTCAGTGACCCTGTGGCTAAGCTGGTATGTTCCCATGTAATATAGCGACAGTTAAATTAATTCAGAATGTGAACGGAGTGTTAATTTAACGTGTAACCATGTGTAAGTACATTCTGACAGCACAGCAAAACTACAGTAACAACTACGGACTTCTAAGGGCCTCGTCTGCCCTCTTTTCCCTCCTGTCATGTTTCCAGAACACTGTAGAGGGACTGCCGACAGGGTGAGGCTTCAAAAGCCAGAACAAGGTAAACCGAGTGCTAATTAGCTGGAGATGAGCCGGCATGGGGCAGCGGCGTCGGCTCGTCTCGCAAAGCTCCTCTCTTTAACTGCCTGCTCTCATTCGCTCTCAGCTGCTCTGGTAGGCCATCAATAACAGATGAATCAAATAGCCTGGATGTGTTTAATGTTGCTGGAAGAGGGAGCTGAAGAAGTACCACCCCCCCACACACACACACCCACACACACACACACACACACACACACACAACCCCAATGACTGGCTGGAAATGACAGAGCAGTGAATACCAACACCTACACTGTGGCTTTATTTCACAGAATAAACACGAGCTGAGTCTAAATTTAAACACCAAGCACCATGCCATCGCTTCGCAGGGACTGTATTAGCCGTAGCATTAACACTCTCTCGCCTGCCACTTCATCGTCGATCATATTTACACTTCTCAGAGCTCCTCCACCCACCTGGCCCCGAAATAGAAGCCTTTGCTGAGATACTTTGGAGGTGGATCTTGCTCGCATCACGTCTGGTATTTAAGGAAAGGAAGGAGGCCTGCGTGTGGAGTCCTGTCTCTGTCTGGCGCTTATGGAAGAACGGAAATGTGTGTGTGTGTGTGTGTGTGTGTGTGTGTGTGACTAGCATGCTGGAACAGCCTCGTTTCGCCAGGCCTTCAAAGTGCGAGGACATCAGCATGCAGGAGACGTCTGAGTCACTCATAACGCTATAATTTTGTACTCTCCATGCCGGCTGTCAGGAGTTCTGGTCACATCTCGCTAAGAGCGAAACTGATTGGCTCGCTGGGTGGGAGGAAGTCAGATTAAATATGGGTTCTATTGTTTTGTTTTGCTTAGGATTGTAGCTTCGGGACACTATAAGCTGGGATGTCAATCTTAACCATTAGAACCCAATTGTATGGCTATTTCTAGACAGATTAAATTAGTTTTTTTCAGTGCTGTTTATTTCAGTGCTGCAGTACTCAAGTCCGATCTTATGCTTTTGCTGTCTTCGACTCGGTATTTCCAGATATTCACAGCACACAGTGTGAAATTCTATCTCTGCATTTAACCCATTCACCTGGGGAGCAGTATGTGGGGACAGTGTCCAGAGAGAGTGAGAGTGAAGGACAGTGTCCAGAAAGAGTGAGAGTGAAGGACAGTGTCCAGAGAGAGTGAGAGTGAAGGACAGTGTCCAGAGAGAGTGAGAGTGTAGGACAGTGTCCAGAGAGAGTGAGAATGAGGGACAGTGTCCAGAGAGAGTGAAAGTGTAGGACAGCGTCCAGAGACAGTGAGAGTGTAGGACAGCGTCCAGAGAGAGAGAGAGTGAGGGAAAGTGTCCAGAGAGTGAGCATGAAGGACAGTGTCCAGAGAGAGTGAGCATGAAGGACAGTGTCCAGAGAGAGTGAGAATGAGGGACAGTGTCCAGTGAGAGTGAGAGAGAGGGACAGTGTCCAGAGAGAGTGAGAGTGAAGGACAGTGTCCAGTGAGAGTGAGGGGCAGTGTCCAGAAAGAGTGAGAGAGAGGGACAGTGTCCAGAGAGAGTGAGAGTGAAGGACAGTGTCCAGAGAGAGTGAGAGTGAGGGGCAGTGTCCAGAAAGAGTGAGAGTGAGGGGCAGTGTCCAGAAAGAGTGAGAGTGAGGGGCAAAGCATCTCCAGTATCAACATTAAGAAACACTGAGCATATCCATCCACTTGGTTAGACACACCTGCCTAGTACTTCCACATTGTGTAAAACTGGTCCGTCCCAATCCATCCAGAGACATTTGGAATACGAGACCAGTGTTGACCAGGTATTATTTGGTTTGTGGACCATTCTCAATGCAATACTGAGAGAGTTTGAGTGAACTGAGTGTTGGCTTCACACATCAGTGAAACTGCTAGATTATGGGTGGTCCACTCACCTGAAGGGCTAGTCTAACACAAGCTATACGTCACAGATGGGCTACAGTCCAGCAAGGAAGATTTACAAAAGAAGGGTTACCAGTAAAAGTAGGTGAATATTAGTGAAAACATTACTGAAAGATGCTTTTTCAATGTTTTTCCAGAAAGAATGAATCACTAATAACAGATGATGAACTTTGGATTGCTTTATTGGTCATTTCTGTGGCTGGAAAACTTTTACCCTTTCTTACTTCAACTCTGCACCTAGTGCCAGTTTCACAGTTTCAGAGGGCTTTTAAAGCGTCAAGGCCTTAGCCCCCACACAGCAGGGCGTCATGAACTTTCCTAACCTGCAGTAGCCTCTTTCTGTCAGCAATCGCACAGCCGGGGAAGAGTAAGAGAACAGTTTGGATTTATTCTGATTTTTTTTCAGTCAAATGAGCAATCAGGCTTCATATTTTCTAGTTTCCTGACAAGTAAACCACTACCTAAAATAATCTTTGAATTAATTAACTGAGGAAAAATGTCTTCTTACCAGCTGCTCAGTAGCAAACAGTTTTTCTTTTTTCTTTTTTTTGTTTTTACACTGAGGACCTGTGTGCATTTTGTGAAATAGCGGTGTTTGATGCAGAAACCCTGAAACTGTCTTTGTAAATAATATTTTTCTCACCAGTGGTAGCATGATGCTAGTTTCAGTTGATTTCATCAGACTAGTGACTGTGTACATAGGCTTTATGGCATATGTTGCACATTTGGAGCTTCTTAGTGCATGCTATAATTTTACAGTGACTGCTTCAGCATACACCCGATATTAAAGCTCCTGTCTGAATACTAATGGAGGAGTCTTGTAGCGATTCAGCCACCTAATTGGTGCAGTGATGATTTTTTTAAACTAGTCCAAGACTAGTAGTCTAACTAATCTACAACCACATAAACAGCAGAAGTTAATTGTCATGGATTGATTACAATCTACAATCTTAGTCTGATTGAAACATGTGGTCCATTCTGATAACAGCCAGATTTAAGTTTCTTTACTGCCTTTCTTTTTTTTTGCCAGAAATTGAACATCTTGAACTGCTTTCAGATGAACCCTGACACATTTATATGTTTGTTTTAGAATTGAATTCAGCTAATGTGTAGACTTTAATATGAAGATGTTAACTATGATGATTCTTAATATATGAGACTAGATGATCAACTGTGTAACAAACATTACTCAATAACTTAAAAGGAGTGAAAAGCTCACCGGGACTGCAGCTTTGAAGCTTTTATTTTCTGGCAGAAGTTAGACTTTGGATCTTAGATTTTTTTCACTTGTTCATGAATCTTTAATACAAAATTGAAATGTCTATACGGCCATGTTTTAAAACTAAAACCACTCACTGCTAATCATTTCGGAGCTTATGAAATTCATCTGTTCCCCCATGTCTGGTCTGTTTAGGCACCTTTCGATCACATTTTGCTCTTAAATAAGGAAACAAGCTGCAGCAGAGTGCATCCTTTGGTGGTGCAAGAATTTTAAAGTGTTGCACATGCCCTGAAGAGCTGAACTAATGGATCAATTGCACCAGGGTTTGTTTCAATCGAACCAAATCTGTGAAGCGTAAACACTCCCGTGTCGGATTCGGCATCAGCTGTGTAGGTTGAACATGAGCTCAGAAGGAACATACTGATTGTGGCCCTTCCTGCTGTAACAATTTAGAGAGCCTGAACAAACGTTAGAAGAAAAGTTGACCCAACAAAACTTGAGGATTTGTCAAGAAACTCAAAGATGCTGCAGTACAGGCATCATCTGAAACACACAAGCCTTGATACGTCAAACATTTCAACAGCATACGCGCTGTCAGGCCAGTCCTTTACTTCTGCAGAAGGCTAATTGACATAGCGAGCTCCAGCGTGCTCGAAGCCCATCTTGGCCTTGAATTGATGCCACACTGCTTTTCAAAGAGAGGGGTTTGTGCAAGAGAGGGAGCTTCTTCTGGGCTGATTGTGGATTCTGTGTGAGGATGATTAAGGGTTTATTCAAGGCAGCCTTCATGCTATCTTATCTTGGCCAGAAGCCAAATTGATCTTTCTTTCTCTCAGTCCTACAAATGCTCAATCATTAGTGCACTAATAGGACTGTGAGACACACGGGTGGCTTTTTATTTGTTTATTTCTGCGCAGACCTGTTCATTACTCTTCTTATTTTCAGGAAAAAGGTTGGGCCTGTTTCAGTTGAAGACGGCAACGTCGAAAAGCAGTGATTGTAGAAAACAATGGGCTGCCGCTGAGGAATATAAATGTTTAATAGAGGTTGGTGTAGAGATGAGCTGAAGGACATATTGGCTGTATCTCCTTCTCTCTCTCTCTCTCTCTCTCTCTCTTTCTGAGGCTCCATCTCTGCCTTTCTTTTCTCTCTTCCCCCAACGGACCTCCTGTCAGCCAGGCTGGCCGTCCCCGCTTAGCAGAGCAGCCGTACTGCCTTCAAACACATCAAAATGCCTACAAACGTCAATCCCCTCTGCCATTTTCTCTCTTTCTCTCTTTCTCTTTCTCTCTCTCTCTCTCTCTATCTATATATATCTATATATATATATATATATATATATTGTGTGTGTGTGTGTATATATAATTCTCTCTCTCTCTCTCTCTCTCTCTCTCTCTCTCTCTCTCTCTCGGGGTCTCTCTCTGTCTGTCTCTCTCTTCTTTCTGTCCCAGGTGTTTCCTTCTGCCTCAAACTCAAAACAACCCAAACAAACCTAAGCACTTTTCGCACACATCCAGATATTTTTGAAAATAGACGCATTTCACTGTGTTTTTTCAACTCCTGTTCACATAGAAACATCATTTTAGGTCACAGAAATTGTGTAATTTGAAAAAGAACTGAACATTTTGTATTTGTTTTTACTGTGGATTGATGAATCACATTTAAAACCCCGAGACATGGCATTAAAAGCTTAAGATCTATATGCTTGATCCGGACTGTGTGAACAACAGGTTAGGGCTTGATGTTTTATTGCCCACACTCACCTGCTACTGCTGTTCCGGTCTGCACCAACCCACCAAACCTAGGCAGTTCAATTTTGAGAGTATGTTAAGTGTAGTGAAGGTTCTATAACTTTGTCTTTGCAACATGTGATCATTTGTTGCCCATTTGCCTGCTTCTGTAATCAGTCAATAACTGTCCAAATCCATCGGCTACACATTATTTCACACAACACATGGGTGAACCTGCCTTTTACAGATCTCTAATGTGAACAGTTCAGAGTCAATGAAAACAATCCCATAGCAGCAAAGAGAATATTTTTTTTGCTTGGTTTCATTTCCAAGGAGGACTTTTGTCATTGCAATGAAAAAAAATGACAATCTAAAATCGTTATATTTAATATAGTGCTGCAGTGTATGAAATGTGAAGTGTTGACCTCTCTTGGGCCGTAAGGGATTCATATCTTGCAAAGTGGCAAAGAAATCAAGCTCAGTTTTATTAAAATACGTACGATAAGCTAAGTATCCCCAAACGTTTTGCAGCCAGTGTTTCCAGGAATGGAACTTAACAGCCCACTTCCAGAGATACAAGACCGTAAAGAGGTCAAAAAGCCAGGAAGTGATAAACGAGTGCTTCACCAAGACACCCTGACCAGCCTCTGCCCCACTAAAGCTGCGTTAAGAGTCTCTGTTCATAGACAACTGCTTTCCGAGCCCCGAGGGGCCTGCGATTTCTCGTTTAGGATGAGGATGACCGTGGATGATAAATGGCCTGCAGAGGACAGTTCTGTCTCTGATTGATTTGAAGTACTGCATGATGAAGCATCGCTGGCTGCAGTGGAAATCAGCCGCAAATAACAGTTTGATCAGTGGGATCAGATCCATTTTTTGTCCAAAATTCACTGAAAAACAATTTACAGTAGTGTATGGGATGAAATAAGAGTAACTAGTTTCCGAAAACCAAATTTATCCACGTATTACCACTTCTGAGTTCTTAGTTCCCTACACAACTGAAGTATAACATTCTTACTACAGCGGTACCTTGACTTACAAGTGTCCCAACTTTACGAGTTTTTGGAGATGAGAGCGTCTCTGCCGATTTTTTGTTTTGAGTTGAGAGCTAAAATTCAGGTTAGGAGCTTTTGTGCTTGCAGTTATTCTGCAGAAGTTTGTTTCTGTCATGATTTAGTCCCATCTGTACTGCAAGTGGAGGAGAAGCACCAGAGCAGAAATCATTACCACACAATCCAGGTTTTAATGCAGGAAACAGAACACAGCACAGGGTATGGAAGATACAATGTGAGGGTATGTTGGCGTGAGAGACATTGGGAGAAGGCAACTATAAGTACAGGTGAGACAGGACAAAGAACCAATGGGAACACAGAATACACAGACAGGTGAGGTGAGTAATGGCCGGGTGATTATATACAGGTGGCCAGTTTATTTCCTCAAGGAAGTCCATGGGGCCAATGCGACCCCCAGTGGTTTCAGGAGGTAACTGTACAGAGTCCACAAGTCCACAGGCTTGCCTGTGACAGTAACCCCCCCCCCCATGCACCACACTGGGGCGCTACGACGAAAAGTAGCGGAGCCGCCCGATGCAGGGACCAGCAGCTGGTCAGGATCGTGACGTGCGGTGCAGGAACCGGTGGCTCGTGCAGAGATCGGTGGCTGGTCAGGGTCGGGGCCGCCTGGTGCAGAGACCAGCGGCAGATCAGTAGCGGAGCTGCCCGGTGGAGGGACCGCCGGATGGTCAGGATCGGGACCGTCCAGTGCAGGGACCGGTGTCTGGTCTGTAGCAGAGCCGTCTGGTGCAGAGACCGACAGCTGGTCAGGGTCGGGACTGCCTGGTGCAGGGTTCGGCAGTGGTTCAGGAGTTGGTCCGCCCAGTACGTAAACCGGTGGATGAGCAGGAGTGGGACCGCCCGGTGCGGAAACCAGCGGTGGTTCAGGAGTTTGTCCATCTGGTGTGGAAACCGGCAGATGAGCAGGAATGGGACTGCCCAATGTGGAACCCGGCGGTGGTTCAGGATTTGGTCCGCCCAGTGCAAAAACCAGTGGATGAGCAGGCATAGGACCGCCCGGTGCGGAAACCGGCAGTGAGAAGTCATCTGGGTTGGCTGGAGCAGCTGTGAAGTCATCAGGGCTGACTGGAGTAGCTGCAAAGTCATCAGGGCTGACCGGAGTGGCTGCAAAGTCATCTGGGCTGACCGGAGCGGCTGAGAAGTCGTCAGGGCAGGCCGGAGCAGCTGAGAAGTCGTCAGGGCAGGCTGGAGCGACTGAGAAGTCATCAGGGCAGGCTGGAGCGGCTGAGAAGTCATCAAGCCTGACTGGAGTGGCTGAGTAGTAATCAAGGCTGACTGGAGCGGTGGCTGAGTAGTCGTCAGGGCAGGCTGGAGCGGCTGAGAAGTCGTCAGGGCAGGCTGGAGCGGCTGAGAAGTCGTCAGGGCAGGCTGGAGCGGCTGAGAAACTGGGTGAATCTGGAGTAGGAGTTAGTGGAGACGTAGTATGACTGACCTGAGGTGGACTGATCTGAAACAGATCACTGGGTTGAGTAGGACTCACGGGGGAGACCGAGCAGTTGAGACAGCGCTCTATGCGGTACAGTCCCATCTGTACTGCGAGTGGAGGAGAAGCACCAGAGCAGACTTCATTACCACACAATCCAGGTTTTAATGCAGGAAACAGAATACAGCACAGGGTATGGAAGATACAATGTGAGGGTATGTTAGCGTGAGA
>JBBJLR010098808.1:0-10132 GCA_037577145.1 Brachypetersius gabonensis | reverse complement strand
TATTAGGGCATCAATGACTCCAGATGTTTTCAAGTTGAATTATCCGTCAACAAAGTCAAAGGAACACAGGAACACAGGTGTCCAACATTTTATTATAGTTCTCTGTAACATTAACAGCCAATATGACAATTAAACAAACCAAAACAAAGGCTGATACCTTGAATTTTCAAGTAAATTTAAGTGTACAACAGAAAGAGGGGAAAGTTTAAGCCGTGCCTGTCACTCTGGACTGGACGACTCCCTGCAGTGCTAGCGTTAGCCATGTTAGCTGATTCCGTTTAAGATGCTGTGCAGAACACTGGTACGTTTATTGTACTTTAATACCAACTTGCAGGTTGTGCAGGTCTCCGTGCTGTTTGTGTGGTCTAGAGTGAAGTATCTCCACATGTGTGATGTGTGTCTGTCTTCTCTGTTGCTGTATCTCTTGTCTTGTTGTGGTCTTTTGTTTAGATTGACCACCATATTTATTGCACTCCGTTTCCAGGAATGTCACTGTATTCTCTGAACTATTAAATTGTTTAGCAATCTAAAGAATTAATGTTAGATGCTACAAACAAGCTAACACTACTGTGTGTTGAAATGACATCACACTAAAATAATACAAAGCTTCAACACTTCCTTATACAATCAGATGCAAAGGTTTGAACACCCCTTTGTAAATGGCATACTATAACATCCAAAACATGATATTTGATGGAGTGTTTCCATTCCGCTTCAAACTGTTCCACTTGCTACTCAAACTATTTGCACGGGTTATATATTGGCATATAGCCATATGCCAAACTTCTCAGGTTTGTTTATTGTGGGGTACAACAGGGAGTTCCTAAGAATGAAAGGGTTAACATTGTTACAAAAAGCTATAATTAGCCTCATGTGATCCAAAAACTGACCATGCTAACAAAGGGCTTGAAGTATGCAGTTTGTCAGCGGAGTTCACAGGCAAACAGGCACCTGACTCATCTCCTAGAAATCTCCCACCCATTACCTGCCCTGAGATACGACACAGCCGACAAGGGAGGCACAAAAGCGCCATTGTCCTGTTACAGGCTAACCCCCCTCTGAGACTAATATGTGACTCGCACCGGGAAGAGAGCATCACAGCATGGCTACTGTGAAAATCACACTGCTACAAAAGGAGTATTATCTTGGCCGCCTTGGAGTTTCTCCGACTTGGAGTTTCCATGGCTTCAAGTTGATGGGTGAGGGGACTTGGGGGGGGGGGGGGGGGGGGGTGTGGGGGGGTGAGGCTGTTTTTTCCCCAGGATGGTGAGATTATGTTTCTCATAATATGGGTGTAGTTTGAATTAACTCTTCGAAATGGAGTTATGTTCAGTTTGCTATAGTATTAATACTACTGTTACTGCTTGGAATTGATTATGTAATTATTCAGCTGATTACACTACAGACACGTTCAGTAGCATACAATTACATTCTGCCTTGACAGGTCCAAGCCTGCACTTCCACCATTTTTCTGTTTATTGTGATGTAAAATCATAGCAAATATATGATTTTTACGTATAACCAGACACAACAATGTTTGGAGGAAAACATTTGGAATGGGTACAGAATTTCAAGGTGGTTTCAATGAGGCATGAGTGAGAGATATTTAGCCACAAAATGACATGCTTGCCTTGTCACTGATGATAACCACCACTTCTAAGGGTCGTAACACATCGTTTTTGAGGTCTGCTATCCTTTGATCACAGATGTGCATTTGACAAAATATCAGGTTTCAGGCTGGTTGCAGGCTGATTTTGTCCCATAGCTTGTCAAGCTTGAGTCAAGTTTGAGTTTGTTGCAGATATGTAAAATACCAGGTTCTCCAGGCAAGACATTTTCTTTGGCTAAGTAACTAAGTATAGATCTGTAATATCTGTGACCATCCATCTCTGTCAGGGTGTACAAGCAGACTTGGATTTGGGTAGAGTTCGCTTTAAATTTAGAAGTACCATTTGTGTTGGGCCAGATCTCAGCGCTGTGGGTATGGGTTGGGTCTGGATTTTAATTTCATACATTCAATTTCATTTGTGTTTCATTTATTAATTTATTTATTAACCCTTATAGTCATGTGTGAACACACCACAGCACAATGTGAACAATGTGAAATTCTTTCTCTGCATTTTAACCCATTCACCAAGTGAAACAGTGGGCTGCCGCCAACGAGGGGCGCCTGGGGAGCAGTATGTGGGGATGGTACCTTGCTCAAGGGCATCTCAGTGGTGACACTAGCAGTTGGGATTCGAACCCACAACCTTCTGATTGCATCCAGCTGCATCCAGCTGCATCTTTGACCTAGTATATCATTGATGGCCCTTTCAGAGTCGTTATTTTTGTCCCCTTTTAACTCTTCAATATCTGTGTTTTCTATCACCATGTAAAAGAAGCTCCATGCTGCCTTTATTGTTGGATTGAAGAATAAAGGCACTATAGAAATGCACTAAGGAACACACCGTCGAAGGGCCAATGGAACACACTATGGAAAAGTAGCATTAAATGCACTATGGAAAGACTTAGTATTAATTTGTTTTAACAGAGTTACAATTAAAGGGGATGAAGTGTAAAATATATAAACCTATTCCAGTGTGCACTTGGTCAATGGCAGTTTATAACAGAAGATAAAATCTACAAATGAAAGGCTTTGTTATATCATGTTCTTGGCAACTGTATTGTGATATCACGCTGTTAAAGCGGAAGAGTAGATTATAAGGTAGAACAGGCCATTGGTGCCTCTAGATTCAGAGATTAAAACCCCAGTCAGAAACCCAAGGTCAATAAAGGAGCAGGGTCACAGCTGGATTTTGTAAAACGATGGAAGGAAAGCTGTTGGAGGCATTTTGCTTTTCTCACATTCAGACAGAAACAGGAATATAAGATCTAGTCAGTGACTTAAAGAGCCACATGCAAACGTCCTAATTAGTTTGTCTATGCTTGCATTTCGTGAGAGTAGCGGATATTAAACCTTCACCACCGCGGCTCACAGTGGGGTAGAACTGCCGGTTTTGGTAAATGAGGCACAAAAATAGTCAAAGCAAAGCAAAAGTGAACCCGTTTTCTTTTGATGTACGGTTTTGATGTAAACCCAACTTGATTAGAAATGTCCTATTGTGTGTTAAAATGCCTCAAAATGACACATTTGAAACAACTTTTCTTTTATTTGGCAGCCATCCATGACAATAATGTGTTTGTGTTATTTGCACCCAGCATTGAAAACAGTGCATAATAGTTAAATCGGCATTTCCATTTGAGGTACAAAACCCATTCCATGAAAAATAAGGTAAAAAGAATCTGGGGGAGATTAATGGATTCTTTCAGTTGGATTTCAAAAGGGCCAAGGGGACAGATCTCCCAGCCTGTAACTGTAAAGAAGGCAGAGCTTCTTCTGGGATGTTACTGATATATCATAGAACAAAACCCATCTGTCCATCCATCTGTTCACCCATCCATCCACCTATCTGTACATCTGCAACACAAAAAGATCCTGTGTTAGAGCAGTTTGCTTTACTATATGAAGAAGGGTACATACTTGTACCCTTAGCAAAAAGTAGTATATTTGAAGTTCATTTCATGAAGTATGCTTAAGTATAGCAAGTATACAGACCATGTTCTTGTAGTGTACTAGAAACTATACTAATTTAATACTTCTTTGGACTAATTTGAAACATTTTTAAGTTTATAAAAGTATACTTTTAAGTATACTATATAAGGCCATTTTAAGTAGAAAAGTATACTTCATATACTTTCTTTATACTTTTCAGTATAAGTCAAGTATACTTCACTATACTATTCTTAAGTATATAAAATACAGTTTATAAAAAGTATCCCTCAGTTTTAGTATAAAATAAGTATACTCGTAGTACACTTGAATAATCTACTTTTTGCTAAGGGTCCACTTTATATATATGTTTGATGTACACAAGGAATCCTGTTTTTACCATTTTTACCATTTCAAATAAGTCACATATGTTCATTTTTATTGGGTTTGTGTTTGTTTTGGTTTGATCAGTTCAATCAGACAGGTGATATGAACGGTAATGGGCTAACACGGGTAAAAAAAAAAAGGGACAGAAAATCCTGAACAAGCCCCGAAAATGAACTCCAAATTGGTATTGCTCTTCTGTAAAAAAATGAATTTTCATTATCAACAATTTCAGAGGGGCTGCCTGAACGGCTGTCTGAAATTGCAATAGCAATTACTGGTTTTATAATTTACAGCCTAATGAGTAATCTTTCAGTGCCAGCAAAGCTGTGCCCTATTCACCAGTCCACGTAATACCAAACAATAAAATTAACTAAACCCTCCTATCTTCACCTCCCCCTCCCAAACCTTACCCTTTTTTAGGAGCCCCTGAGCTGCATTAAAATGCTCCTGACTGAATGCTCTGCTAACATAAGCTTTATGTTAGCATCATATGATTATGTTTTTAGCCTCTTATCTGAGGATTGGTGAGCAGCCATGCCAGTGGAAATCATGTATTGGAATAGTTTCGGTTTCATGAAACGAGCAATGGGAAACCAAAGTGAAGGGGGAAAAAATGCTTACCTATGAATTTACATGCTATCACGTCAGCTTGTTCCACTAGCTAGCTGTCCACAGGTGAAATGCCTGTCGCTAATCTCTTGTCAGTGAACTCACCCACAGTCTCCATTTCTCCTAATCAGATTGCCTCTTGTTGCGTCATAGACAGTCATCAGCCAGCAGGTTTTAGTTCAGAAATCTTCAGCTCAGTGGTATTATAACAAAACATGTCACACCATTATTCAACACACCCTGGATTCTGACACCACACCTTCTATGATTTCATTGTAAGTTCACATTGAAAGGTCAAACAGAACTAATGATGGATAAAAGCTAGCAAAGGCCAATTAGCATTATGCAAATGTACTGCTAGCTAGTCCCCATACATTTTCCCTCACTTTTAGCCACACTAGCATTTTTGGCTATCTGTCCTTTGACGTGTGCGAATGCACATTTGCTTGGTTCATGAATTATGTGTCCCCTGTGGCAGCATTCACCCCAAGGCCATTTTCACATTTTGCTGTGTCCCCAACAGACCTTCAGCTAATACACTCAATACACTCTTACCGCAGTCAGCACAGGCAGACCAGGTGGATTTTCCCTCATAACCATTTGTTATAGTACAATACTGCACTTCACAGTCTCTGTGATGTTAGAGGGCCCATGTCTTACACTTCTCTTGTATTTTATTAATGACCTATGACCATTTTTGGGGTTTTTGCGTACCAAAAGCAGTCATGATTTATTTTCCCTCCTTATCCCTTAGAATATTTTCTTTTGTTTCTGTGCCTTTACGACAAACCAATGTAAATGACTGATGTTTTGGTTGGCTAGCCTGTATTATGCCTCACAACGAAGTCCAGAATTAAATAGTACTTAAGACTTTGAATGCGAGTAGTCAAGCTAAAATGGAGCAGGTGTTTGTGTAAAGTGAATGAAAAAGTTCTTTGGAGCATTATCTTCAAGTATGGACAGCATGGTGTGAGTTTTAAAGCTTCAGCCATTGTTATATGCTGTATCAAACTCTTATTTTTATATTCAACGTCAGCGATACAGAGTGTTTCAGGCCAGCCAGAGGCAAAGCAGGTCTCTTCTTCTCAAAAGCCAGAAACCATGACATCAGTGCTGCCAAACATGTCAGCCCATCACAGTTCGGTCTTCAGGTTCTTAGGCTAGAAAGTCCCTTACGTCTTCCACCAGTCTAGAAGATGTATGTTGTTTTGACTTGCATGCTGCTCCATAAGACATTATAGAAACAGCTCCATTATGTTTAATTTGTTATGAACATATAACAGACATAGTCCCAAAGTAGCTTCCTAATAGCTTTCCTCTAATAAGCATAAGAGAGAGCAACAATGTCAGGAAAAGAAGAGATACTGAGAAAAAGAAAAAAGACACACACAAAAAAAAAACTAGAAAGAATAGAAAAAACAACCCCAAGAGGAACCAAGACTTCAAGGTGCAAACTCCACAGGAGCATGAGAAATAGGAAGAACATGAGGGTGAACCACTGAAAAGAACTGAGACGCTTAAGGAGAAACTCCCCAAGAACATCAGGATAAGCTACTGTGAGATTCCAAGACTCCAAAAAAGAACCCACTCTCAAGAACATGTCCAAGAACCTATAGGAGAAACAAAGACTCAAAAGAAGAAACTCCCCAAGAACACGAGGAAGAACCAGTGGAAGGAAACAAGATGCCAGGGTACAAACTTTTTAGGAGAATTTCTGGGATGAACCAAGACTACAAATAGAAAGGAAGCTCCCTAAGAACACGAGGAAAGACCAATGACAAAAACTGCAAAGAAGAAACTCCCCAAGAACATGAGAAACAGCTAGTAAGGGGCACGAAGACATAAAGGTGGAATCTTCTTAAGAGCATCAGGAAGAACTACTGGGAGGAACCATTACGACAAACAGAAGAGAAACTCCCAAAGAATATGAAGAAGAACCACTGAGAGGAATCGAAACTCCGAAGGAGAAACTCCCTAAGAACATGAGGAAGATCTACTGGGAGGTATCAAGACTCTAAAGAAGAAACTCCCAAAGAATATGAGCTACTGGGAGGTATCAGAACTTCAGAACACGAGGAAAAACGAGGAACGAAGACTCCAAGGCAGAAACTCTTCAAGAACATTAGGAAGAATCACTGGGAGGAACCAAGCCTCAAAGGTAAAAACTTCTTAAGAGCATCAGAAAGAACAACTGGAAGGTGAACAGTGCCATTAGGGTAGGAAAAAAATGTTCACATGGAAAATTTTAAATAATACAGATGAAAGAACACGTTTAAAGCTGTTAGATTATTCAAAGTAACAGAATCATGCCTAAATCACATGCTTGCCTCGCACCAGATCTGATTTTAAGTCATCTCAAACAGGCTTGATTCGGACACTGCATTATGAATTATATTGTATGTAATTAATAAAGGTACAGAGAAACTGCTATAAAAAATTAGAAGTATTTGTTAGTGACCATTTTAAGTTATTTATAAAGCTTATTTTTAAAAGGGCTCAGGGAGTTTCTTCTTTACTGGCCTGCCATAAGTCAGAAGTGTTCCTAACACAGCCCTAGAACTAGTGTAAATACAGCTCACTGCTTCATCCAGTCAGGCTCATTCAGATGTTTCCAACAGCTCTGTGGTTTGGAGTGCCTGCCACTGCCATGGTCTCAGTGGAAGGCTCCACTTGAACAGTCGACGAATCTCTTTCTCGGCACACTCAGTCCCGCCTCATGTGCTGTCAGGATGATTGCAAAAATGAGTTCCTGACCTGAATGCCTTTCAAGTCGTAATTAGAAGTGGAAGTTTCTGGAACAGTTTTGAGCCTTGGATTTCTCTGCTGTAAAACTGGCTTGTCACAGCTGGTAGCCTAGCGGTTAAGGCGTTCGCCCTGTGATCAGAAAGTCCGGGTTCGATTCCTAAGACCGCTAGGCACCTCTGAGGTACCCTGAGCAAGGTACCGTCCCCACACACTGCTCCCCGGGCACCGTGTTCATGGCTGCCCCCTGCTTCACTTGGTGAATGGGTTAAATGCAGAGGTGGAATTTTGTGCTGTTCACACCGTGTGCTGTGGTGTGTTCACGTATGACCAGATTGTCACTTTCACTAAAAAAAACCAAAACTTCAAAATAACTTGCGGTCAAAAGCAATTTACTGGTTTACAACAATTCAAATAAACACAGTGAATGGAGCTATGCCAAGAAAACATTTTAGTTTAGATTAACAATAGCAATAGCCCTGTGCAGTTGTTTTACTGTGTAACTTGTTTACAGTGTAACCCATGCTTGGTAAGACAGCGGCTGATATTAGTATACTCCCGTACTGCTAGAGGGCAGAAAACCTTATTTTAATATATAGACAATTAAGAAAATGTTTTAAATTTGACTGTTGTGATAATTGTTTGTAAAACGAACCAACCGTGATCACTAGGAAATCAAACCCCTTAATTTTACCCCCAAGAAGTACTTTAAATTTGCCCTTAATTTCCAGGATTTGGTGTATAGCAGATAGGTCTGACTAAATGAATGACTTACATAGCCGACATGGCTTGTAAGTTGTGTATTTTTAAAGTTAGTCAATGAAAAAAATTGGACAAATGTCTAAAAATAGAATATGCCCAGGGCTACACATAGGCATGGGGGATATGGGAAAAATATCATATCACAATTTTTTCTACAGTTAAATCACTATTGTGAGTCTATCACAGTATTTTAATTATTTTATAACCACAGATTGTTTTTTACTATTTTGCAAGTTACTGAACAGTACAACCAAACTATTGTGCAAATAGTGCAATCTGGCTGAGGAAAAAGATTAGGAAGAGCATAGAACCACTAGTTTCTTTTTATAGGATTTATTTGTCATTTCTGCTATACACACACAGTACATAGTAAAAACAAAACAATGATGCAACAAAAGAACAGAATAGAACACAAGACCACAAGTGCAAACAAAGATCTCAAAAAAGAACACAAGAGCAACAATAACAGCAAGACAAGACAACGTTCGGGACAGTTAACAACAGCTATAGTGGGTTAAGGTTAGCAGCAGAGTATTTTAGCAGCAGAGATGAGCAAAGTTGCAGAGTAGAAGTTACACAAATACGGTAATAAATATGATTGTGAATCTGACACATTAGCATGTTGCTAATAGCCATAGCCATCTCGGGAGCGCGGTCTTTGAGCCATGTCTCCGTAAAAACATGAACACAACTGTCTCTGAACGCACGCTGGGTACTTTGCTGGAGTCGAGTTTAGTCCAGTTTATTGTCCGGTGAGCGAATGCTGGCGATGAAGATGGATGGGATTGCTGGCTGGCTAGCATTAGCTTTTTAGCCTAGCGTGGACCCTCGCTCCCTTGCCGCACTTCCACTTCCCTTGGTTAAGGTTACTAGCTGTTAATCGCTATTATTGACTTAATATCTCTTCTAATCGTCTAGGTGAATAGCTTTTGTTGGATAACTAGCTGTTCTGATTACGCGTCAATTAGCTCTGCTGTTTACTTGCTGCTTTTGACTAAGCTTTTTCTGACTGCACTTGAGTGCAGACTCCATAATTATGAACAGGGTGTGAAAACTTGAGGGCACTATGTGAACCTTGTATCTCCAGTTTGATCTTTTTTAAGGTAAAAAGTTCAATTTGAAAGCAACTGAAGTTTACAAGTGTGGTAGTAGCCTAACACTTGCCTGTGAACCTGATGACCACAAAGATGCAGGTTTAACTCCCCACTTTCTACCATTGTGTCCTTGAGCAAGACACTTATCTAGATGCCCTCATCCAGAACTTATACTCATGAACTAAGTGTCTTGCTCAAGAACACAACGATAGAAGGTGGGGATCTAAACCTAAAACGTTTTGGTCTTCGGGTTCACAGGCATGTGTTTTATCCACTAGGCTACTACCACCCTATCCCAGCTGCTCCAGGAGGACTGTCCCTGTAACTTATGATTGTGAGTTGCTCTGGAGATGGGCGTCTGCCAAATGCTTCTTTACTGTTACCTTTCAAAGAAAACAGAATTGGTCCAAAAAAGTCAAGTCACTGTACATTGAAAGTTAGGGACATCTTTTAAAGCTTCCACTCTGGATATGTAAGATTTTGTTCAGCTCTGTGATATTGAAGCTGCTCCCTGAGAGTCTGCTTTGGCAGGCGGGAACACTTTATTGTGGAAAAAGAGAAAAGTTAATTAAAGTTATTTAGACGTCTAGGACTGGATTAGGGAGGGCGCTTCAATAATAACCGTCGCTTACTTGTCTTAAAGCCACAAAGGGACTGAGACCCCGCGCCCCACCAGTGCTGCACGAGCTGAATCACAGTGAAGTGGAGGACAGACACGAGCGCCCATGCGCTGCCATGCGCATTATAATTCCCCACTACTGAGTCATTCACTCACTGGCAACAATAGTGCATAAACTGCGTGACATGAATTAACCCCCCAACACCACCACCAATACCCCCCCCCCCGCCCCCCCCAGTCTGAAGACACGTCCACGAACACGCGCGAGTGGGTCAGTGCAAACACACTAGAGACCCCCCACTTACCCCCACCTACCCCCACACACGCAGACTGTCATACACTCATTCCCAAAGATATAAAATATATATAAATATATATGTGTATACT
>JBBJLR010098777.1:0-10133 GCA_037577145.1 Brachypetersius gabonensis | reverse complement strand
ACACACGCACACACACATACACACACACACACACACACACACACTCACTCACTCACACACACTTACTGCACACACCCAATCAACATTGTATGAATGTAAGGGCTGATGAAGTGCTATAGCTGGGCCCAGTGGGGCAACACCAGTGCAGCTGAAAGAGAAGTGGGTCAAACTGTTTTCCCCAGAGGCCACCACCCTGCCCCCAAAGACATACCCACTCACACACACACACACACACACACACGCACGCCCATACACATAGCTTCGCACACACACACACACACACACACACACACACACACACACACACACACACACACACACATGCACACACTCTCACACACACACACACACACACACATACATGCATTAAACATCAGAAACTATTGCGTCTCGATCACTCCAACTGAAGTGGTCTTCCTGTTTTTTGACATCACACTTTTAACATGTGTGTCAGTGTGTTTGCTGTCAGTGGGGTCTTGTTCACTGACTGTAATGCTTTGGTTAGTTTATGTGTCTGTCTGTGCTGACTAGGCATGAGCAATGATAGCGCTCAGATGTGGGTCAGACTGAATTAGGCGAAAGGTCCCCTCTCTGTTACGCTCAGATGACATGCAGGCACGCCTACGTTTCTCTGCAGTAGCCACTCAGAGGGGCTCGCCCACCACAGAGCCCTAATCAGCACTGTTTTCACAAATTCTGCTACACTGTACAAGCTTTCCTTCAGGACTCACAGTAACCAGACCATTAGAAAGCAATATGCATAATTAGATGAACACACACATACACTACAGGACAGAGGTGGGGAAGCAAGTACAGGGGTCCTCCGGTTACAACAAACGATGTTTTGAATTTACAACACGCACTCTAACACCTTTAGCCTCGTACTTACGGACTACGTGGGCAAACTAGTTTGATTGCGTGAGGGAGTTTTTCTTTTCCTTTTTCTGTGGCTTAGTTGTGTTTTGTGATTTTACAACTGCGCCAGGGTGTGTTTCAACTAACACCAAAATTTGAGTTACATCTCTGTTGAAGAAACAGATCTGTGTCGTAACTCGATCACCCCCTGTATTGTTTTTTAAAAATACTTTTACAAGTTTGCTAGAGAATTCCAGCTTTGCCTTCAACTGAATTGCTGCTAAATTCAATCACTAAACTATAAACAGGGTGATCAGAGTTTTTTTTTATGTGAACTGTGGACCAAAAGCAATGGTGTTGATAGGAACCAAGCGTCATGTTGATCATGGAAATATAGCAGCACCGAATTGTTCTCTAAAACGTATTGAATATTCTGTGCCTTTTAAGAGATGGAAAATCAAACATAAGAAAGGAAATTAAACATTAAATCCATGTACATTGTGAGCACATTTTCATGTTGCATCAAGGCACATTATGGGCTGTTCTTGTTCTCACATATACCTTTGGCTCTGAGCACAGAAACAAGAAAATGTCTAGTGGTTTGCCTTGTCAGTGTAATAAATAAACTGAAGTGATTTTGCTGCAAAACTGTAATCAATGACATGTCTTTGAGTCAAATTTGATCAGAATTCAATTTTATGCAAACTGCAAAATGAACATTCATTTAGGAAAGGAAACATCAGTCCAGAATGTCACAAAATACACAAACTAAAAATGAACCACTTTATCTTACTATTATGCAGCTTTATTTTTTTATGAAAACACAAAGATCAGACCAGTACTGGCCAATATTCTGCATTTTTTAAAATCATTTACATTTATGGCATTTATCAGACGCTTTTATCCAAAGCGACTTCCATTCACTACCTACAGGGGACAGTCCCCCTGGAGCAACTTGGGGTTAAGGGTCTTGTTCAGGGACCCAGTGGTGGTGCTGTAGGTAGGATTCGAACCCACAACCTCTTGGTCTGGAGGCAAGTATCCTACCCACTGAGCTACCGCCACCCCTGCATTAAAGTGCTTGTATCAGATCAGGGGGCAGGTTCGTGCCTATTAGAAATACACAATGGTTTCATACTGGCAATAGTAAATGATCTGAAATAAGTAATCCCAATACAGGACATGCTGGACAGAAGTGCCACTTGGAACAACTGAAGTACAGGACACTGCAGGACTTTTAGCAGATTCAGAGAGTTTGCGGGGGTTTGTGGAAAAGGGGGAGAAAGTAAAAAACTGTTTGTTAGACAGAATCAATGTCAGATGAGGTCATGGCTTGTCAGACGATGCCACCGCATGCAGCTGTTCATATGGCACAATGATCTGGCAGTGTTTTTATGGGCCATAGCTGTGGCCTCAGCATGGCCCAGAGTCTCGCATTAAGTCAGGACACAAAATCCACAGGACATGGTAAGACTTTTGGGTCTCTGAAGTAAAACAAGGCCCTGAGAGAGGCAGAGAGGGCGAGAGTCGATTACCATAATTACCATCAAACCCACCTTCCACCTCTTCACAACCTCCATGACTCATGCTGCAGTAACCGAAGTTGAGGCATCAGCAGTTTGATCATCTCCCCACCGACATCGACACACTAATCTATTCGCTCCTTGCATGTACTGTAGTTGTGGTGGGTACGTACTGCAGAGTGCTGTATGTTCTGTATCTTCAAAACAAAACATGTAGCCTTTCCTGCATTTCTGCAGCTACTGTTCTGCTTCAATCCTTAAACTATTCAAATGTTGGACATTTTTACTCATTGATGAAAATGTATTGTCTTAGGGTGAAACAAACATTAAAAGCAAAAAAGCTTCTTTTTTATTTCTGGTTCATTCAATCAAATATAATCAGAAATATCAAAAAGCTTAACAGGGAAATGGCACAAAGCAGATTGACGGAATCAGTTAATTTTACTGCTGTTCCTGCTACCAGTAAACACAAAAGCAAACTGTATTTACTGCAGAAGCTCAGTATATAACTGTATGGCTAATTTATGCAGTTATATTACTACAGTTAGGTGGTCAAAGCATAGTTTTCTATGTTTTTTGAACCTTAAGAACTTGAAGTGGTTGTTTATAAGGTCTCATTATAAGATAAATAACTAAATAGTCCTTATAATCATTATTATTAACATTAATATAGTAATATAATAACAGTTCAATATAATACAAACATAAGCTACAAAAGAACAGTTTTGCAATTAGCTGTGCATTGTTTTGAGTGAAGTACTCTTTATACAGTGTTTCGTTACCAACATGCAGCTCAGCACAGCAATTAGCCTCATATCCAAAGTTACCTAAAATCCCTATAACACTTCTTACACACCCCAAAACCACCAGACCCCACCCCCATCATGAAAATGTAACAGTGTTCGATTAAACAGCTTGTTATATAGGGCAGCTTGTGGGATGGTGGTTAGGGGGGTGCCTGTGCAATCAGAATGTCATGCGTTCAGGTACCGTCCCCATGCACTGCTCCCCAGGCACTGTGTTCCTGACTGCCAACTGCTTCACTTGGTAGAATTGGTCAAATACAGAGAATGATTTTGTGCTGTTCACACTGTGTGCTGTCATCATGACAGCAGACCTCACTAAACAAAGAATGATAAAGTGTTTGTTTGTTTTTTGAATGATTCCAAAGTATACAAATTAGAATGATATGAAATGATTTATATACACTATACACATACACAGTCACAAAGCTTGATTAAGTTGTGCAGCAGAAATAAAGCACCATGTTTAAAGCCTTTTTTGTTTTTCTCTCTCTCTCTCTCTATCTCTCTCTCTCTCTCTATCCTCCTCCTTTTTATCTCCCCCTCCTTCTGTTTACTTTCTCCCCAACTTTTCCTTCTTTCTTTTCTGTTTTCTCTGTTCCCCGGTATTGTCTATCATATTATGCTTAAATAAAAAGGTATAAATAAAATATAAAAAATAAATAAATCCTTTTTTTTTTTTTTAAAAGGCTGTGAATGATGATAGCACAGCTACACATACACAATGTCATGTGTTATCTGTGTTACTGACAGGTCATTAAAATAGAACAAAGAAAGAAAGCACCAGCTTTCATACACGTCACACTTTATGTCTTCTCTATAATGATACAACTGAGAAAGATTCTCTTGCCTTAAGACCCGTTAGGAAAGCAGGTACTATTAGTTAGAAGGACGTTTCTCAGCACAGCTGTGACACTGACATGGCCGTGGTGTTTGTGGCTTTGCTGGTCTTGGTGCTCTTGAGCCCTGACCATCTTCAGCAGATGTGTCCATGCATCCAATGATTTTCTTCCAGAATGTCCTTTAAACCACTCTATAACTTTAAAGCAGTAGTGAAAAGTCAGTACAAGGAATATGTGTTTTGAGTCTGGTTATGTCTCTTTTGTACTTGTTCTAGTACTTGTATACACTTTACTACCAAAGAACAGAAAACATTTTGGCTGTTTAATGATGGATTGGATTTTTTTGCCTTACCCTTGTTTTAATTAAGGCTTTAGTACTCAGTTTAGCATTTAAATGTATTTCACAATTCACTGATAGGGAAGCTTGTGGCCAAGTGGTTACCAAGTGTTCAGAAGGTTGTGGTTTTGAATCGTAAGACTACTAGTGGCACCACTCGGGTTCTCTTGATCAAGGTACCGTCCCCTCATGCTGCTCCCCAAGCGCTGGGTTCCTCTCTGCCCACTGCTTAAGTTTTTGAAAAAATGACTGTGCTGTTCACATTGGTGAGGTGCTGAGGTGTATAAATTGTATCATGACTAATAGACAGTCCAACTCCTCTGGTGATAGACTTTAATGAGTTAAACTTTACAAAGACAAAGCCTCTGAATTCACATAAGGTATTATAAGGTATAACAGTGTATAACCATCCTGTTGAATAAAGCCAGCCGTTCATATTCTCCAAACCCAAAACAGTCTCGAGGCTGGACTAAGTGGGTCAGATGTTATGTTTGTGTCCGTCTGCCGTCTGAATGCATTAGTGAAGCATTCTCCACAGGCCTGGAGAAAAGTCTAACAGATTCCAAGCACGAATGGCACTCGGACAGTTATGAGTACAAAAACACAAATCCACACGCACACACACTCCTCTGACCAGACACATGTGCACTGAGAATGTAGCATTCCGGTGAATTTAGAAAGCAACACAGCCCAAAGTTGGACCCATGGGCCAAAACAGACCTACAAGGAAGTCTGGCCTGTTAGAAAACTGTACATACAGACAAACTTAGTTTTTGCAACTTTTTGTTTTTCTTTTGCCATTTTATACTTTTTGTATGAAGTCTGAAGTTACCAAAAAAAACACAGTGTTGTCACTGATTAGACATCAGTCACTGTACCAGAGAAAATGATTTAAGACTAATAGAAATGTCACTGGTGAATGTGATGGATAGCTCAAACGGATTTTTGGCCCTTGGCCAACAACGTAGATTATACTCTGGTACACCAAGACAAATTTCTGCCTCGGACACCCAATCACTGAAATACAGGCAGTCTAAGATCTGTTGCGTGTTAAGATTTTGCTCAGTTATATTCTGACTGGTTATGCACCTGTTCATGCCTGTGCACTTCTATTTACTGTCGAGTGGTACCAAAAAATTCAAACAGTATCTGCTCTGCACATTGTGAATTACCAAAAAAGTTATTCAACAGTGTTTTTAAAGTATTTCCTTGCTAGTTACATGTCCTATGAGGCTGGTTGTTTTGCTTGTCATTGACCATTTCTTGTCATAGTAGGTAGTTCTTGGCCAAGTTAAGCAACAAACTGCCCCAGACTTTGATTTGTGAGACTAAGGCAACCTTGTCACAGAATATTACATCAACACAGTTTTATTTATTTTTGGCAATTAATAAGCTGATGTAACATTTTTTGCATGTGGAAATGATGCTTACATTTCAAACAAATAAATTCAATGCTTCACCTCCTTCAGTGACGGCTGAATGGAGCAGTTCCAGACTGTAACCTCTGGCCTCATTAGCTCCAATCACATATAACCCAATTCTTCCCAGACATTTCACATTGCTAAGCCCATCTGTACTGTTTCGGCTCATTGGCAAGACTGGCTGGTATGATAAATCAGAAGCTTAGCATTTGGGTTACAGTTAGGATCTCTCATCTAAGATGTACCCCAGAGAGCAGTAAAAGAGAACACACTGACTTCTAGCTTTGTAAAAAAACTCTTGACATTCGCTGTTTTTTCAGGATATGGACCAATGAAATAAAAAGGAATTTAAAAATGAGAGAAAGTTTCAATTAATTCAAAAGTAGTATATTGTGCACTTTTATACTGCTATATGAACAAAAGTGCAAAAACATTTAGTTTGCAAATAAAGACTTGAAACATAGTTTTAACAGCAGTTTTCCCTTTAAGACAGTTTAACGCAAATATTTATTTTAATCTCAACTTAAACTTTAATTTAATCAAATATAAAACCAAAGCTATTTGCCCCTGCCAGGGCATTCACGCTTGATCTAGTTTGTTATAGAAAAACAATTTCTCAGACTCCAGAGCATGGGGAGGGGGCGGTCAGGCGTCCCATTAATTTTGTCCATATTAATAGGACGCCTGACCCCACAAAATCCAGCCGAGACATAGAGCTGCGTGCACCACAAGCTCAAAAATGCAACCTTCAAAATAAAAGGATTTTTCAAAATAATAGCTGGAATTGAGTAAATAAAATGTTAATGCGATAATAACGCATTAACATGCCCAGCCCTAATATGTACATATATATATATATATATATGCACACTAGGGCATCAACACAAAAGTCGATTAGTTGATCAGTCAACAGAGAGTCGACTCCCCCTGAGAGAAGTCGACTAGTCGGGTGTTTTATTCCTCTCTCTCTGCCCTTGCTTTTGTATTATTATAGTCCCTTCACAAAAGGAGCAGTACCGTTGGCACGAAGGGAATCTAAACACTAGACCACAACAAGAACAGAGACATGCAGCAGAGAAGAGAGACACACATCACATGTGCGGAGACACATCACTCTAGACACACAAACAGCACGGTGACCTGCACAACCTGCAAGTCATTCTGCACAGCATCTGAAACGGCTCCGCTAGCTAACATGGTTAACCTTAGCACTGCAGGGAGTCGTCCTGCCGCGACTTAAACTATTCCCACTTGCAGTTCTACACTTAAATTTACCAGAAACTTCAAGGTATCAGCCTTTGTTTTGTTTTTTGTAATTGTCATGTTGACTGTTAATGTTCCAGAGAAAAGTTGCTTAACGTTGGCTGCCTGTTTTCCTCCGTTGCGCGTGTGATGACGTCATCAAACGACTAGTCAACTCGACTTCAACTTTGCTGACCAACTAGTCAACTGGAGTCATTAATGCCCTATCACACACACACACACACACAATAAACATTTTATTATGTTATGTAATATAATAAGTGAATAAAACATACCTTAGACCTGTACCTTAGATTTGATAGCAAAATGCTTACTTTCAATGGAAAGGACCACATTTATTGTGTGTTGTTTTGGTATGAATGTGATGTAGTTGCGACACATGTATCTCTTTTTATTTGCTTGTACAAAGAGCTTGGTCAATAACATTGCATCCCAAAAAAACATTAAATGCATTCCTTAGCATGACAGAACCAAATGTTAGGCTTTACTTGGGTGCAGGTGTTGCGTGTTTGGAGTAAGACGTACAAAACGATTTTATGCCAAAAACCATTCAAATGGCTATGAGCTCTGGATTCTTGAATGAAACTCCAATGCAAGATTGACAGAGAAGCAGAAAGCATTATGTAAGCAACTGGACACCTGTTGCTGGACAAAGAATCGGCCTCCAGATAATAGGACAAACCTGAGAAACACTCTTCAAGGTTCTCCATGGATTACATTCGATTACATCTAAACATTGCGTAAGAACTTAGCAGTGTTGTTATTAGCAACCCATGGATATCTTTCATTCCAAACAGATGCAATAAATAGTCCTGGGAATAGACTTGCCTCCCTTCTTGTTCCAGTTCTTAGGAAATATGTCTGGATTGTGAAAGAGCTTAAGATATTAAAGTGTGAATAAAACCCTGAAGAGTCACTTATAAAATGTAGCAATGTCAAACAAGTCAAACACCCAGAAGGTGCTCTCACAGAAAACAATGGTTGCAATCAATACTTGCTGGAAGTGCTGGAAGGATTAAAGGCCTTCTGGGAGAATGAGGGGTAACCCTTGGCATAGAGCTTCAGGAAGCATAAAGCCAAGGGATACTGAATGCAAATTATACACATCTGTGCAGAGGAACAGCTTTGGCCAAACTTCAGAATGCGAAAATCAAATCCTGTCTAAGACTCCATCACTGACCACTTCCTTCCTAGTTGTAGTGCCCTGGGATGGGCAGCTCTTCCTGGGAAGGTTTTGGTGATTGTTCTCCTAACATGGTCCACCCAATCCAGTCCTCCCCAGTAGATCACAGCCAGTATGTCATTCTATACCGTGAAGAAGAGGAAGTCATATCAAGATTTTCTCTTTAAAGGCCTTGGATATCCATACGATTTAAATCACTGAGCAAAGTTAAGCTAAACCAGTTGATCATGGCTTTCTTCTTGTAGCTAAAAGTCCTAATTGTAAACATGCATTGTTTGTGTCAACAATTTGTTCTTATATATATATTTAGTTTTCTATGGAACGTTATAGTCAAAACACAATTTGCCCTTACTTCTTGTAAAATGTAATTTTTCACTCCCCAGTCCATGCAGTCCAAATATTGAAACTCGACTACAAAAACAGCACATTTTGTATTCCCTGTCTTCATGATGTCTCAAAAACCACCACTTCAGGACATCCAAGAAAAACAGAAGTTTCGGTCCTTAAGCTGGGACTGATGACAACACCTCTCAGTCATGAAGGACATTCATATTATTAATGTGTTTACACTCATTTCTGATTAAACTTTCCTCACCATGAAAGGGGTGTTTTTGAACTGACGCTAGGATGGATGAAGGGCTCGCAGTGCAACCCCCTTCCAAAATGTTTACAGAGCACCCAGTCGCATGGCCTGTCAGCTGACGCTCTGATTAGCTACCTGTGGAGGATTGAGGGTCCAGCTGCAGACTGTTTGTCTTAGAGTAGAACTGGGTGGTTGTATTCATTTCAGCTCTGAAATCTTGGTGTTTTGGAGCAAGAACAAACAGCACAGCCAGTTCTCCTTCGACCTGCTTTACAACAGCTTTTGAGGAATTCCAGGTGTTGGATAAAGTTGGCGCAATGCATCGAGTGCTTAAAATAGAAGGCGTTCTGTACATGCTGTGCCACCACTTCCTGCATCCATTTGCTTTGTGTTTTGATGCATGGACCTCAGTCTATAGCCCCAGTTTTCCAGTACACTTTTATTAGCAAGCGAGAGCTCAGTCTGAAATAGAGCTTTAACTGAGCCATTTAGAGATTTTATTCATTTTTGACCATTTTGCTTACCACATTGGTGGATGTTTTTGCTTAATATAAGCAGTTGCATCTCATTTTTAACAGATTTTGCGTAGTCTTTGTGCATGTTTTGAAAGTTTTTGTTTGTTTGTTTATATTTGTTTGGGTTATTTGGGGGCGGAAGTTGTTTGTTTTCTGAAATGTTGTCTCACGAGGCCGGACATTTTCTAGTAATGAAAATGTACATCTTGGGACCACTTGTTAAACAAAATCCACTACTAACAAAAAGTATTCCCTGTCTACTAAACCGTCTACAACACCGTCTACAACGCTACTTGCCTTTTAACATCCATAACTTTGAATTTGAATCCAATAGTTTTTCCTGACCATGTCAATTCTTTCAAAATCATGTTTACTTTGACTGTATCATCACATCTCTTGAGCAGAAACTAATGCCCGCCACCATCAGGTGTTATCACATATGTATCACAGCTTGTTGTAACAGCTTGTTATATATTGTCAAAAGTTTATTTTATTAGATTGACTGTGTTCTCTGCACACGTAACACACACCCACATGCTTGTCAGTGGCAGGGCAGCTGGTGGTCTAGTGGTTAGGGTGTTTGCCCTGCGACCAGAAAGTTGTAAGTTCAAATTTCAAGACTGCTAGTGGCACCTCTGATGGACCCTTGAGCAAAGTACCACTTTACACTTTACACACACCTATATCTGAGATGTTTTATGGAGAATTTTCAGACAGTCTCATTAGTAACTGTACATCTCTCTCTCTCTCTCTCTCTCTCTCTCTCTCTCTCTCTCTCTCTCTCTCTCTCTCTCTCTCTCTCTCTCTC
>JBBJLR010098766.1:0-10133 GCA_037577145.1 Brachypetersius gabonensis | reverse complement strand
CGGATTGACTGAACTCAAGCACTTTCTTTATTAAATGATCCCTGTGACAATAGAGTTGTTTCGGCCACAACTCACGCCGCTAGAAACCATGTTAAACCTTCCTCCTCTCTCTCCCCCAACCACACGCACACGCACACGCACACACGCCCCTTTGCTGTGCGCCGTCTCTCTCTCTCTCTCTCTCTCTCTCTCTCTCTCTCTCTCTCTCTCACAGACAAAACTAAATGAGGATTTAACTCAAACTAATACACATGAAGTGAAAGACAGCTGGGCATTGCCAAGCACCACACCCGAACATAAACAACCCAGGATGAGGACAAGGGGGCATGGCAGACAAGGCCTGGCCATCACAGCCAGTTTATTAATAAACAAAAAATTTTGATATACAAACGACATCTACATAAATCTACTTGCATAACCACATAACTACTTGCATATTACAAAATAAAATCTAGCATTTGGACAATGCTAGAATCAAAACGCTTATCTCCTATGAAAAAATGCATTCTAGAGAAACTGTTTAACACAACATAATTGTTGACATGAAATTGTTTTATTGTTCATGCAAGAAACTGAAAATTGTGCAATGAAGCATTTTTGGTTAATACCATAAATCCAACTATGAGTAATGTATTGGGAAGTCCTTCTGTAATCTCCTTCAGAATATCGTTAGGAATGAAGATGCAGGTATTTTAAGGGCTGAGATTTTGGGTTCTGAAGGTAGAAAAGGTTAATTTCAAAGAAATAATCATTTTCTAGTCTAACGTGATGGTGCAGAGGGTGAGTGGATCTATGCCTTTATTACAGTTGTTACATTTTGGAAAATTTCGTTGGATGCAAATGAGCATGAAATGACTAAACACTGAAAATGACATTTTGTGATTACAGTTGATTACAGTTTAGAGATGACACGTCATACATGTATCCAAAATTTGCTTGAAGCAAAAAGTACATTTTGGCCATAATTGTATATACAAACACAAATAATTAAAATAAAAAATGACTCCAAACATTTGGAACTTAGCATTAAGTTTCAATTTAAATGATAGCTGATTTGTTGTCGGTCTATTATGTTTTTATTTATTTATCATATTTATTTATTTATTTATTTTTATTTATTTTTTCTTTTCTATTTACATTTTATTTTCCAATCCTGAGTCAGTAGTCCAACTACTCAGTTGTCATAGTTCCATTTTCATGTTTCCATGGTGCATTTGATCTATTACAACTATCATCAAAAAACAACACAAACTGGGAATAATTGGTCCTTGACGAATCAAGAAGAATCATCCTAGACTATGGCAGCAAACACGATGACCAGCAAGAGCTTTAGACTGACTGTGACTCAAAAAAAGGAGAGAGAAAATGTGCTTACAGCCCATTTCTTCGAAAAAGCTAAAGTAATACAGTGGTAATGGCATCGTTGGATCATGCACACGTTGCGGTGTAAAAACGAGCAAACAGCACATTTAGCCATTAGGGCTTTAAGTCGAGATGTTCAGGAACACTGTGTGCTGTCGTAATATGATTAAGTGCATCTGATTTCTTAGTGGTTGGGAGTATGTTTGTTTATATGTGCATGTATGTTTGTGTGTGTGTGAGAGACAGAGAGAGAGAGTTAGAAACCGTGGAAGAGAGGCAAATAAACAGAGGACGCTACATCATGGGCAAACATGAGCAGAAGGGAAAAAAATTTCTGCAGCACATTACAGTCAGCGAATGCTATTTCTATATGTGTCATATTTTTCATGGGTAGAATGAGAACAAATGCTCTTAGTGAGACCATAACCATACTGAATGGTGGTGTCACTCTGCAAGTGATGTAATAATATCTTTCAAACTGGACCCTGCATAAGTTTAATATGCATTGATCACCAGCTTATTAAGAGCTGTCAAGGGGGCTTATAAACCACATATTAAATATTTCTATGTTTAGCAAAGCCATGACATTCTGCTTAGACATAATTACCTCTGGGTTCTCTCAGTTCCAGTCTAGAGATGGAGTGCTCAGGTTCAACATTAGATGGCCCTTGACTGATGACCTCATCATGACTGGACTCCCTAGACTAATGCAGAGGTTATGGCTGATATTTTCTTAGGTGGACATGTTCCCGTCTTTCATATGGGACCGCTGTGGTTTGCGTGCTCCACTCCTTGATTTTTCCTGCCATTTTCCAGAACCTGCTTGGTTATCGGTCAGGTTCTGATTGCCCCTCACAAGTGTTTCTCAGTCTCCAGAGTGTGATGGTCCAAAGCTCTCCAACTGAACAGCTCTACACTTTGCTCTGCTGTCTTTGTGATTCACTCAGCTTTTACACCTCGGCTTTTCTTCTGTAGAATTTTAAAGGCCTGAAGTTATATTTTGTTATACATACATTTACATAACAATTGTTTGAATGTAATTACACACCAAAAAAGAGGACGATAGGAAAATAATACAAAATAAAGTACTTTGACTTAGTAATAAAATAAAGATAAACCCTTTTCACATCAGGTTTTCCATAATAGAAGAAGTATTTTGCAGTGGTCAGTGGTTGTCCAAATGTTTTTTTTTGTTCATTGAAATGAAAAATTTTACATACAATTTGCAAGTTACAATTGGTCATACAAAGAAAGTAGACATATTTGGAAGTTCTTCTGAGGTTCTACAGGAAATTAGTTTTTCAGAGTGTGAGCAGTGTCTTAACCTTTCATCAAACTTTAACCATTTTTTTTCAGTTAGTGATCTAGCTATATCATTCTGAACAGGAGAAAGTTGTGCTGTAGACTTGTTAGAATGAGTTGACTATGATACATGGTGTGACTGTAGAACATTTAAACATGAACACCCACATGACTTGACTGGAAACTTGTTGAAGTTGTAAAAACCTTTTAAATATTATGTATAAATTGTGGCTAATTAAATAAATGTAATGGGAAAATGGATGTTGGTAATGGCCATTAACATTAACTTGTTAGTTAATACTAGCTAAACATGCACTGTATACAGTGCTGGACTGGCCCTCGGGCATACCAGGAATTTGGGCCGGTCAGGTAAAACTGTTAGCACCCCAACCCATCCCCGCTGTTCCCCCAAGGAACGACAGCGAGAGGGGCCTCAGTAGGTGCGGCAACGCTTGTCAGATCTATTAGAGATTTGGAATGTGATCTCCACATTTCTAGTACTGTACATCTATGTTCCTGTCTCACAGATGGGTAGTGAAACATGCTTGATTCCATGGGATTCTCCATAATCTGCAGTAGATAAATTCAGGTTTGACAAATTTCAGGTTGCTTTTTGTTGCTGAATTCCTCTCAAATTTTCCTTCAATCTAAACGTAGCTGATAACCGTTATACTGGAATAAAACGTTGGTGTTGAGAGACTATTATTACAGTGAAATAGTGGAATGTTGTTTCATGGTCAAACCATCTATTCCTACCCATTTCACATATGTAAACTTTTCAATGCAACATTTTTTCTATCATTTGATCAATTCTTTTTTTAATCAGTTCTGTTGGTGAATGAGGTTGGTTTCTCTGGCTGGTACCCCTCAAGGTTAGCCATTGAAAGGTCTTCAAAACACTCCACTTTGTGTCTTTACAAAAAAATCCTCGTCCTTCAACTTTACTGATCTCAATCTTGACTCCATCAATTTACAAGAACCACAGCTTTAGTTTACATCCCGTGGTGAGGTCCCGTGTGCACTGTCCAAATTCAGCCTCACAGTTCAAGAAAGGAAAGGTTAAATACTGATTCTCAAGTTTTTTTTCCATAAATAATTACTACTGAAACATTGCAGCTATCGTGTCTCCTTTGGAAATTTAATCTGCCTCAACCTACATAACCTCATACAAATAATTATTTTCTCTGTTATTTCCATCACATCTTAGATGCAATGTTCATGTTCACCTTTTTTTTTACTTAGTTTGAGCCATGCATCCATATCCAGTCTCAAAATCTCGGTCACACTATTTGACAGTGCCCTTATTGCTGTGTAAGAAACTAACTACATACTCAATAAACAGACCTACAGTATGTGGACAAATGTATGAGGACACACCCCTAAATATTGAATTTAGGTGGCCGCTTACTTCAGCATACCAAAACATTTTGGCCAATCCAATGCTACGGCATTGCCATCTTTGTGGCCACAGTTTGGGGAGGGCCCTTTTCTATTCCAGCATGACTGTGCACCAGTGCACAAACACCTTTGGGATGAACTGGAACGGAGCTTGTGAGCCAGGTGTTCTCATCCAACATCAGTGCCTGATCAGGATTGAGAGAGAACACAAATGTTCTCATACTACTTGCTGTATACCATGAATAAGAAACAGTAAACATTATTGATCCTGGAGAAAGTTGCTTGAAACAGAATCCCCACCCTTTAGATTTGTTATCCTCAGCTATTCTGTCCATTTGGAACACAGAGAAATGGTCAAGCAGATCCGACACAAGGAGGTCAGCCATCTCGCAGTGAAACACAGAATGTTGCAGTCCCTCATGTCCCATTGGAAAGTCCCTCTTTCTCTGAGATCGCCCAGCTTGTTGTCCAGAATGCTGGGCAGTGAAGGGCGATGGACTCATTTCCTCCATCTGTTCTGGACTCTGGTGCAGGTCCCGCAGTGTTTCTTTGTTCGTCACTACAGGGCTTCGCAGTCATGTCCTTTGTTCTCATTTACACCTCAGGGTATCTCAGCGGGCCACGACAGACCAGGTTTAAAGAGTTTGACCACTAAATGTGGGACTTAATTCTCAATGTTCCAAAGTTTTGCACGGTCATAAACTACTAAACCCATTGATATGGGGGACATAAAAGTAAATATTTTATTTTACATTTTACCATCTTTTATGTCCCCATATCAACGGGTTTAGTAGTTTATGACCGTGCAAACTTTGGAACATTGAGAATTAAGTAAACCCCCACTAATTTACAGTCACGTAAATGATTGTTCTCAAAAACTCCTGCAAATTCATGGAAACCTCTGCATTTTTGCTTTTTCGTGTCAAGTATTATTTTTCATACATTTTAGTGCAAATTGTTCAGAAAAATATAATTTACTAGTTTTGTAGCATAAATATTCATGTAAATTCAGCTACATTTGCATATACTGTCCAGAGAACACAAACAAAGCGCATCTTAGGATGGTGAAATACGACTGTACTCAGAGGCGGGCAGGGTTTGAAAGTAGCCACACAGGGGAGCATCCTTGCTGCTGATTTGCTGCTCCGCTGTGACGCATCTCTGACAGACGCAGACCAGAATTCCCACATCATTTTTCGCGTGGAGCTCGAGGGTTTCGCTGAGTGTTCTCATGTTTTGCCCTTCTTAAAGCCCTGTATTTTTATTACTGTAAATTAAATTAATGTATTACTGTATTTACAACAACAGCGCATGACAAAGAAAATACATGTGTATGAATTACATTGCAATCTATACTGGAGTAACATCGGTATTTTACATTTTATATTACATTCTGTGGGAGACAGCAGTTCAATGTAAACTGTACAGTACGAATATGATTTTATCTTTACAGCTCTTCACAATTCGTGGGTGCTCTTGGAACGTAACCTCTGCGAATGTTGGGGATTTACTGTACTAAATAAGCACACAGTCTTCACGGAGCAATCAGGCAGGCATCTGGACGTGGTCGCGACATACAGAAACTTGGACAAATCATGAAAAATCATCAACGATCAATCATCATAGAGCTTAAAGAGTATTAAAGAGTATTTTATAAACATACATTTTGTCCTATTAGCAACTTGTGCTAAACCTTAGTTAATAGGTCACACTACCTAAAAACACTTTTGATTGTACTTAGGTGATATGGAAACAGTGCCCTCTATTATACAGGTAAACTGTCATGCCGGGTCCTCGGGGAAGTGAGGTGAGGCGCAAGCAGGCAGGTTCCATTTGCTGGATGTTTATTACAAACGACACAGACTCTACATACATAAATAAAACAGGTATGAGGACCTTAGAACACAAAAGCAAACTACAAATAGGAAACAGGGAAGGTGAGGATCAGGGTGAGGGTTGACCAGCCACTCGAATACAAACACATAGAACTTAAAAACACAATCACTTGATGACAATACAGGACACCTGACACTGAGACTCGACACAACCATACACATACATCAAAATAAGAGTCCCATAAACTTAAACCCCAATAGCGGCCTCTGGTGGCCGCCCTGTGGATGTCACATAAACAGGTCAAAATCATCAGATATAGGTTTGATTTCAAATCTGTGTTTAGTTTTTCCTGCACGTACAGTTTTTGTGATGAAGCTATTTATATAATGCATGATAGTCGACATAATTAGCATATAATAATCATATGCTAAGTGTTTTTGAAGAAACAGTGGTAGCTGACGGACACTGATCATTATGTCTATGCCACAGTGTGCGCCTATCTGACTTAGAACGGAAAATATTGAAACAGTTACTTGATTTAAGAAAAGCCACAGGCAAGTCTATTGTAAATCTAATATAACTCATAATACTCATAAAAAAAACTGAAAGCAGATCTGAAATTAGCATGAAAACCCGGTTTAGAAAAGTGTGTTGTGGTTTCTCATGATTACATAAAAAATGTCGTTAAAAGCCTACTTGCTTTTTGAAGCCTACTGAATAGTGTATTATATTCAACAAATATATAGAGAGAGTTAAAGTATATTTTGTGCACTTAAACTTCATCAATCCACATTAAGCTTGACATGCTTGTAGCCCTACTTGATATTTGTCCCTAGGTGGAAGTGTCCATTTGCATTAGCATCCTCTGAAGTAAGAAAGGTACAAAGTACTTTGGGCAATAGCTTGATACCTGTTTTGTGCAAAATTATTAGATTAAATGATAAATTAGCCTCGAGGAGATGCATAGCTCATTATGACTCATTTGTGAATTTGCGCCATCTACTGATTAACCACAATGCATCACCTAGTGAATAACCACAATATTGGGAGCATCCTCAAAATTAATTTAGTATTTAAATTTGGACATAACATTTGTAGAATTTCTACTGTTAAAGCAGGCAAATTATTTAACTCCTCGCTTCTTGGACCAGTTCCCACAGCTTAGACCCTGCTGACTCTCAGCTTCTGCCGTACATTGCAGTTTTATGTTAAGAATGTGTATTAATATGATTATGAACACGTGGAAACTGCATTTAATTTTTTTGACATGCCAAATATTTAAGGACCACTATTTATTGTTACTCTCCTTTACCTAATTATTTTACCTAATGAAAAGTTAGATTGGTCTCATTGTTTTAATGACAGTTTAAGCCAATTTTGAAATGTGTTTACACACTTCAGGTGAAGTGAAATGCAATAGAAAAAAATTCACAACCAGTTTTATTGTTTTCAATATGTGATTGCGCTGCCGGGTGGATTTTGATGACTATGATGGGGCATCTTGCTCTCATTGCAAGCTCTCTTCCTCCTTATTATCACTGTTTTGCAAATTAAATCACCATATTTTCCAGGTTAGAGCAGTCGATTGTAGCATTAACGTCACCATACAGCAGTAACAGAAACATCATAACCGTTATAAGGAATGTGCCGGAAACCTAACTCCACCGGAGGAGTGGGCAGCTCTGTGTGTGTCTGTGTGCGCGTTCATGTGCGTATGTGTGTATAATTGAGCACAGACTGATTAGGCTCGTCGCTGCCCTTACATGCTCTAAATTTAGCCTGCACCCCAGGAGCCAATTGCTGATTTCTGCAACAAAGCCACACAAAGAGATGGCGAGGAAGGAGTAGATGAGGAAGAGAAATTTTCACCTGCACAGACTAAGTCCATGTGCCGTTAGAGAAAACGCTTCTACATGCTCTTGTACTGAACACACAGATTAAGCCCTTCCTAACGGTTCCTATTTGGCTCGGATGCTTAGTTCTAGGAAAAAACTTTTAACTGGTACAGAAGCTTTACATTACGGAGGTTCAATAAACTTTAAAAGGTTCCTCACACTCAAATACGCCCCCTAGTTTGTAGACACCTGCATGTTGGATGTTTCCAGAAACCAAGCGCATTAAATAGTGAGTCCACCCCTTTGCTGCAATAACATCCTCTTTTCTTGAAGCAAACACGTTGTTTAACCGCACACAACTACCTTGTTTCATTAACAAAAAAACTCTACTTTACTTTGGTGAGATTGACTAAAATGCCTCTTGCTTATGAAACTGATGATGAAGACTCCCATCAAGATTTGATTGCATTCCGCCACAAGAGCGTTAGTGAGGTCAGGGGCTGGATGATTGGTTCCAGATCACAAACACCACTTCAGCTCAGCTCTAACGTAGTGAATGGAACTCCATCAATCCAGAGAGCATAGTTCCACTGCTCCACAGCCCACTGCTGATGGCTTTGTAGATCTCCAGATGATGTCTGGCATTAAAAATGGTGAAAGGCTGATGTGCAGCTGCTTCAGAGCATACCACTCTATTTGCACTGCTTATCTGGGCTAATAGTAACGCACTGTGCATGCAACTGAACAGAGGTAGTAGTGCAATTGGAAAATGTGAGAGCACCTTAGAGCAGGTGAATTCACTTCTAAATAGTGTACAAATATGGTTCTTTAGAGAACCATCCATTACATCAAAGAATGTTTGCTTTACATTCTTAAAATTGTCATCTAGTTATTTTTTACAAAAACAACTGCCAATCCATTTGATCATGTAAAATATTCAAAGAGTAAACCGAATATTTACTCAAAGCTTAACACAGAGTTATGGGAGCTCACCGAGGCTCATTACAATAATAAGTACTCACTTTCTCTCAGAGCACTCTGAGAACATATTCATAATGCAGTGATTCAAACAGCCTAAGAGTAGACACTTGTACAAATGAATTAATTTTTGTTGTTGAAGCATATAACTGAAGGTCTGTATGTCTCTGAAATGTTTCCACACATCTGTAGCTGGTTTACCCAGCAAACATGAGGCATCCTCCAGATGTGCAGATTATGACTGTATCGCATCTGCTGGTCCAGGACCATACCATATCTGTATGTATGCAGGTTTTGGACAGGCGTCTCTAAATGGCCTTTCTTAGACATCAATATTCGGTTCAGTATTTGAATGTCCGGCGAGGTTGTATTTTGGACATCTGCGAATGTGCAAGACAGGTGCAGGACAGTTGTTAAAATCAGTTGTGTTGCAGTTGCTATAGCTGTAATTGTGTCCTGTACAAATATTTGATCAAATTGTTTCTGATGCTGGCAATAGTGTAAATATTGGACGATATAAAAAGACTTCATAAAACTTTCATTCTGGCTCCTTATCACTGTGCAAAAAAGACATTCAAAAGATGTCTTTTAAGTGTAACTTCTCTCAGAGAGTTCACACACGTTTAAACACACACATTAACACTGATGGGGGACGTTCCTATAAGAGTGGGTGCGCTGTAAACAGGCTGTAAATTCTTGAATGATTTGTCATGGGTTCTAAAGGAGCAAAATGAACAAAACAAAAAATAACCTTAAAAACTGTATGAGCTGCACACAGTCTCTGATACAACAGAATCTGGCAGTTACTGCTCCATTCTTGACGGGGGAATGTAAATGAATATTTCAGAGACTACCGCCCACCCAGATGTGCACAGCTGAGGAAGTGGCGCTGGGGGATTTCACACACCAGCAAGTTTACTCTCAATCCCCCCCGCCAAAAGAAAAGCTGCAGAGCTGCTAATGCCGAGAATGTGGGTGTCCATGGAGAGTGGGTCTCTTACCTTTGCCTTTGGGGGGTGGTGGTCTGGGGAGAAGCGCGTCGCGGCCACAGGTGGAGTTCCTGCCGTCCGACCCGTTCACAGCGGAACCGTTCAGACCACCCACACACTCCAGAATCTCCTTCAGCATGGCCAAATCCATACCCTGCCACACCAACCACACTGCTGACGAGTCCCGACAAAAATGCTTCTAACAATAAAAAAGATAAGAAAATGTAGAGTGAGAAAGACCTGCTGTCAATTCAGCGGACCTGTCTGAGGTTCAGTCTGAACTCAAAATCTGACTTTCCTTCTGTTGAGTAGTGGGCGCCTTTTTGCTCCTGATGGGTTTCTTATGTTGCGCTGCTGATATAAACAGAGAGAGAGAGAGAGAGAGAGAGAGAGAGAGAGAGAGAGAGAGAGAGAGAGAGAGAGAGAGAGAGAG
>JBBJLR010098755.1:0-10133 GCA_037577145.1 Brachypetersius gabonensis | reverse complement strand
TCATGATGAGCGTCAGGAGTGTGACAGCACTCATTGTTCTCCTTGGCCTTACCTGGGGCTTTGCTTTCTTCGCCTGGACCTCTGTTAAAGAGGCATTCAACTACCTGTTTATCATTTGCAATTCTCTGCAAGGTAAGCAGCCAAAATTCTGTGTAAAGCCATATTTCCTCCAGATTCACTGACTATTTGATATTATAAAATGTAAACATTTATTCAGCAATATTTCGATCTGAAGATTCTCATCTAAGAGTCTGTCTGTTAGACATTGACTAAATAATATTATCATGCCTATTATATGCCAATCGGCTACAACATTAAAACCACCCAATTATATTGTGTAGGTTTATGTAAATGGTACATCTCAAAGCAACATCCATGGTTCCCTGAATTAAGGTCACTAACTCTCACCTACAGAGTGACATATGGGTCTCCTCCAAGCTGCACTCTCCTTTAGGCTTATGTACCTTCTCACTCACTCCACTCCTCTAAGGGACATTGTCTGTCTCTGCCATCCATACACACTAAGTCCAGACTTTTCTCTTCTGTGTTTCTCCATTGGTGAAATGAGCTGTCTAAGGAGACCAGAGCAGCATCTATCTTCAAAAACCATCTGAAGATCTGTCCAGAGAGCATCTCCTCTCCTAATGGATCATTTTGCACTACTCTTACATAAATGTAGCACTTAATATTTGACACATCCTTCACTGACTCTAGCAAGTTTAGTTATGAACACGATACAAATCCAAATAATATGAAATGAAATAAATAAACTTATAAGCTCAAAATCTTTGTTTTCTACAGGCTTCTTCATATTTGTGTTCTACTGTGTTGCAAAACGGGAGGTCAGGAATAAGTGGAGGATGTACATGAGGTGCAGAAAGTGGGTGATTCCAGGTGGGTTTAGTGTCTTATGGATTACTGTTATTGTTTTACATTGAGTGTGGAAACATATGCTGGTAATCACTTAAGTTTAGCTTACACTGCAGTATGTGGCTTCTTTACAGCAAGAACTGATATCTTCAGAGGGATCCCTTCTATTTTCTCAAAATTCAGGCAGTCTTTTAGCCCCTCAAAGGCCAAAACCAGTGACAGTGAAGGACCAGTACATTGGATATCACTTGGTGAGTATTGTGTATTCTAGTCTCTTTCTTATGTATTCTTTTAATATTATGTATTCAATTTGCAATGGCTGAGGAGAGGAGGCAGTTACCTTTTAGCTGTTCTAACGAAACATATAATGATGGTGATCATCATCATCATCATCATGACTTCCTAAAGAAAAAAGCAAATTTCCTCCTCATTCATACTCTGGCACTCAGATAAAAGATCAGGGCAGATGGCAAAAATTCAGACACTTTTATCATTTAGTTTATTTAAAAACAGGTTTGGGGATGATGAAGCAGACGGGCTTCTCTTCAGTAAATGCATATTAACTTATCGACATGGTCAGCAAATGCTCTGGGTCTCAGTTAAAAAATAAAAAAAATAATGTTTAAATTAGAGATGTGCCGATCCGATAATCTGTATTGGTATCTATTTGATCCAGACCTTAATTACTGGATCATAAATTGGGAAGGAATAAAAAATGTGGAATTGGGTTAACGTTGCCAGATTTGTCTACAATAAACTTTTGAACGTATAGTCCATGTGTACTTTAGAAATAACGATGTTTTGAATGTCATTTAAAGGTTTCTGGACCTTGCTTTATGTATAATACCCATTGTTACCATTTAGACTAAGCTTTGTGTATTTTTTTCATTGTAGGAGAATATGCTGCAAGATCAACCACTGTGGAAACCACCTTAAGCAACGAAACGCCAGTAACCAAAGATGATGGTGACAAAGGTGTCATTTATATGGAAACACAGTAAAACAGTATGCAGGAATGAAAGGATGGATATATTGCGTTTTTCAGTAAAAAAAAACAAACACACACATGCATATATATGCAAGCATTCAGTCTGACCAGTCTTACATATGTACAAGTAATGTTAAATAATACTTAATAATGTTAAGCTGAACAACAGTGATTTAGGAGATTCCAGTGAATGATTACATACTGATTATTGATATTTTCTTTATCTGCTGATTTTTTTTTGTTACTGCCATAATGTTTTCCTTCTATTTTTGTAATAGTCTAAAGGAATTCTCTAATATTGTATTATTACTGTGACTTTAATCGTATAAAACAGTGTAGAAATTAAATGAACATATCATGGAATGTCCATTTTCATGGTAAAACTTCCTGTTTGATTTTAAAGCTTTCCATTGCTGACACATCCGAGATGTTCTGGAAAGAGCGAGTAGAAATATGCAAATATATGAATTTATAAAATACCACCATGACCGTCCACCCATAATACACTTATGTCTGCTTTGGCAGTCATACAGCTTCTTTGCCAATGCCACAGCAACCTTTATGTAATGGAGCATCTCTCTATGAATCTCAAGCAGACCTGGTCACATCTTACTTTCTGTTAGCACATGCTGAGCAGAAAGTACTTCATGAAGTTCCTTGGAAGTGGAGGCAGATGTTGGTAACCGATCAGGAGTACAAGGACCAGTAGATGATGTTGAAAAGCAGGTAGGCCACAGGGAAGATGATTCGAGAGTAAGAGTCAATCATGTAGCTGTTGCTCATGATGAAGTTGATGTTGTGACGGACTGAGCGTTTCCTCCAGAGCCTGGTACCCTCAGTGGGTGGTGGCTCTGCGGACGAGTTCCTGGGTGGGGCAGCCTGCTCTGTGCTGGGTGTGGTTGGGAGCTCTGGGAAAGGAGAGAGGTCCATCTCGTTGTCATGGAAACAGCCATCATATGCCATGGCTTGGGTTGCATCATAAGACACGGGTAACTGTTAAGAGACATACAGGATAAATAAATGTGATAATAAACATATACGTTGGATTTTGTAATCCAGAAAAAGAATCACTTGTAGGGGGAAATCTTATAGGGGTTCTTTTGTTCAGGACATTGAGTGGAAAAAAGCTTTGCTTTTGCCAAAGAAAAATTGCATTACCAAGAGATCTTCCACAAAATTTATCCAGTGAAAAAATTGATCTCCAACTATGCTGACAGAGAGTACGTGTTCTTTTTGTGGGAATATGGATGAAACCTTGATTCATCTGTTCTATGAATGTCAAATGAATTATTTCTTGCTGACCTCAGTAAGTTCCTATTTGATCACTTAGATGTGGCTTACTCCCTTGGTGTCAAAGATATTTTTTCTATTATGAGAACCCTGAAAAGAAATTGCTGCAATAAGTAGTGATTTTTTTTATATTGCAGGCAATTCTTTTGTTCATAAGCAAAATGGCAACAAATATTTCGCTCTATTTTCCCCAGAAATGGATACACTCGTTAAATCTTTAAATTTAGTTAGGAATAATTCAAAAAATGACAAACTGCTATGCCTCCTCAACACAATATTGATGATTTGCCTTCCTCTTTGTATGATTAATTACTTGCATTCATCGTATGTTGTTTTTTTTATTTGTTTTGTTTTGTTTTATAAACGTCTGCTGTCCCTGTATTTCCTTTATGTGATTGTTCTTTGCTGTACTGTACTATGTTCTAATAAAGCATTAAAAAAAAAGACATACAGGTTAAACCACGGTGGATGCTTCTGTAGTGCTAAAGTGGAATTACACTATTTCTTTTTTTACATTGTGAAATATATTGTAACAGTTGAGATGTGAATGAAGTTTCAGCGCTCCAGATGTCGACTAAAATGTTCGCCAATGCGACTAGATTATTTATTTTGCCACTAGTGTTTTAATTTCAGTCGCCAATGGCGATCGTCCCTCACAACCAAGAGATATTAAAAGCACAAGAAACGTAAGATTTTATAATGTGCAGATACGCTCAACCCGATTGTGTCTCTTTTTAATGAGTCGGATCATTTGGATCGGATCACTAAGAAGATCAGGTTCATTAGCCCCCCAAACGCATAGACAGAAGGGTAAACTGTGTCTGTGCCCAAACGGCTCTTCATTTTCCAAAATTTTGTCACAGAACCGACTCGTTCGCAACTGACATCTCTGTCGAGAACACTGTTGACAGATTGAATTTTGTTTCACATGATTCGCACGACCTGGCAACCTGTTGCAGAGCACGTTCTAAAATATGCGAAAAATAAACATTAACTACACGAAAAACACTTTGGCAACAATTTAGTCCGTGTCGTGATTTCTTGTTTCTTTTTGACGCACTTTACTCGGTGTACGACTGGAGACAAAATGTGCCATGACAATGTTTTTATTTATATCACTTTTGACAGAGACGATGGCACCTAAAAGGGTTTAATGTTGTCTGGAGCCCAGGAATAAAGCGATTCAGAGTGATTGTCTTCACTATAAACAAGCTCAGAATTGTTCACAGTGGTGGCGATAGGAAATAGATGTCTAAAGTGTTTATTGTCTCTTAAAGCTGCAAACGGAAAGTCATACAAAATGGTTAAGAACATGCTGTCCGAGGTCTGAGACATTGTTTTTAGAAACTTTGAAAATCATTTTATTGTGACAATGTAGCCTACCAGTCAAATGTTTGGACACACTCTCAATCGGTGTGTTTTTGTTGTTGTTTACTACATTGTAGCTTAACATTTAAAACAAACAAAATGATGAAGGAACACATGGAATTATGCGGTAAACAAAAAAGAGTTAAAGAAACCAGAATCTGTTCTGTAATAATGTAATGATGGACCGTTGGTTTTTTTTTACTTAGCTTAGTGGTTCTTGCCATAATGTGGAGTAGAACCGTAGTGGAACAGGATCACTAACTGTGGACCAACCCGACTCACAGCTGATGATCCCAAACACAGTAAGAAGGGAAGAAATTTAATTAATGAACGCTTGAGGAAGAACTCCTGTTAATCAAACACCATTCCAAATCGATTCCTCATAAATCTGAGGGGAAAATGCCTAGTGTGCAAAACTGTCATCAGAACATCAGGTGATGTTTTCAATATTAATCAAAATGTCGCCGATAATAAAAACAAAGGAAATCGTTGCCTGTGGTGTGTCCAAACTTTTGACTGGTACTGTACATGCAAGTCATGCACTGTACTGCAAAATAAAATACCCACAAAATACCATGACCAACATTACATATAAAAACTGGTCACTATGGATACTAAAGAAAATTCAATATAATTTTAAAAATCGCGTTGTTGTGTTTTGGTTAAAAGAAATGCCTAAAAATACCTATTTTTATAGTGTAAACCCTAAATATGCCTAAACTATGCTCCCAAAATATTTTAATTTCATTTTAAACTCAGTTTAATACATTAACCTTAAGTATAAACAGGTAAATACAATAACAAATTAGGGTAATTTTAAGTAATAAAAATACAGTTAAATGTAGGGATAATCACAGTAATTTTTATAATTCAGTCATTTGCTTTTCATCAGCTGCATCTCTTATTGTAGATAGCTGGTTAAAGGAGACATTTTAATTTAATTTACAATACAGTAATAAAACTACTGGGGTTTTTAAAAAGTCAAGAGAAACGCTCAAGATGTGCTTCTGGAAAAGAATGGCTGTTCGATGCATGATAGCAGTCGGCCTGCCTTTCTAGGCTGAGAAGCAAGCATTATACACAATAAGTGGCTTTAACATAAAAATATGGAATTCTCTGAAACACACTAAAGTAGAAATGCAAAACAGACAAATAAATAACTAAAAAAGAGCACAGTCTGAATAGAGTGGTCAGGAAGGCGTCTGGATGTGGCCACCAACCCTACACTGATTTATATTTAGCTGACTTTATGTTTGGACTACTATTTATCAGAGTACCTAATATGTATCGATTATTCGGCCACTGATCGTTTTCGGCCGAAAATGACACCAAAAAAAGCATTTTTGGTTTCGGCAAAAAAACGTTTTTAAAGGACCGAAACAGTGATGATGCAATCAACAATCACAACCTGTAGCTCCAGACTGGATTAGAGTCAACTAGTCTGCCTTGTGGCACATTTCGATATATCTAAGAAAGACAGGTGGAAAGCCTTTGTAAAGCCAGCAATGCCAACATTTCTAGAGGGGGTGTATCCACAAAGACTTTCTCAAGGTCGGGATTAATTTATCATCTAAAATCAAAATATCCCACTGGAGCCCAGAGGAGACGAGACCCTTCCAGCAACCCCCCTCCCCACTCCATCTGTGTTTCTGAAAAGGCAAGAAAGTTTCCCAGTGATTTCAGTTAATAAATGGGCTGTCTACAGAGAATCTTTCAGCAGTTCATGCACTTTGTTCAGAATATTAAAATGCACTTAAATCACTTGTTTTATTAGAGAAGATATTTAATTGTATAATATTTCAGCTAGCTTGCTCTTAGGCTATTAATGAGTGGGGCAAAGTAAAATATTTTATTAATATCAAATTTAATTTTATATTGTGCATTTTTTTATGCAAAATAAATATTTTCATAGTTCTGTAACAGTATTATTCTTTTAAAAATTAATTTTAATTATTTATTTTGGAGTTTTGGTTTGGTTTTCAGCCAAGTGTTTCCTCATTTTCGGTTTTCGGTTTCTGCCAAAAAATCATTTTGGTGCATCCCTTCTGCTTATGTTACAATATTGGTACATTTTTCTTAATAATTTAAAATTAAAATGCGTAAAAAACATATTGCCACAAATAAAGCAAAAACAGATTGTGGAGAATATTTGCAGGTTGCAGTGTTGTGAAGATTTCTGTGTAAAAAGTTCTCCGTGTGACTGGATACGCGATTCCTGATCTGCATAAAACTGGGGGATTACTGTATTTGCATTTATATACTGCCACTGGTTCCTATGACTAACACTGAATGAATTTTTTAAGTGGCAAGTTGCTCTAAAATAAATCATTTTATTTTTAAACCCATCACAATCGTTGAATTAATGTGGTCATTTTTAGTGTGGTTTAAGTTTAAGTCCACAAAAAGTTTATCAGCCTTTGAATAGAACATCTTTAAGCTCAGTTGTTAAATACATTAACCAAGAAATACCAGCAGGTGGGGCCGTTTCAACAGTAAAGACTTTAAACCTTTTGGAAATTGATGTTGAATTAGTTAGAATGGCTAAAAACTGAGAAATTTAAATCAGTGGGCAGCTAAAGCCATGTTTGATACACCAGACTGGTTGGTGACAGATATGTACGTTGTATATTACTTACTTTGAAAGACCGTCTTGTTTGTGTAAAAACTATTGTATTCTTTATTTGTTTTGATTATGCCTGTATCGCAAGCAACCATTCTGGAAGCTTGCACATTATTTCCCCTGAGGCCTAGACAAATAGCAGAATTAAGACAGCCCAATGTCCTGTGGACTTTCTCTGTAAAAAATACGTAAAGTCCACACGTTGGAAGAATAATGGGAAAATGAGATATCACTGAATGATGAGGATACACCTCCTCTCTGACCCTGACCTTTCCCCTCTTGAGTTTCTTCATCTCCTCCACGGTGGTGAAGTAGTTAACGGCAGCATATTCAATTACTGACAGGAAAACAAACAGGAAGCTTGCCCACAGGTAAATATCCACAGCCTTCACATAGGACACCTGAGGCATGGATGCTGAGACGCCTGTGATTATGGTAGACATGGTCAACACAGTGGTGATACCTGGAGAAAGAAAAACAGTGATCCAGTTTTAAAAAATTGGCACTGTAGTACATCTGTTTAGTATACTGGTCACATGTTAAGAACATTGTATGAATGCAATGGTTATGTGTCTGACTACAGGAATGCTGTCTTACCGCTGTGAAATGATACACAGAAAAGTAGTTTAATGCATTCAGGCCAGTCTTTGTGCAAGTCTTTGTCACAGTGGCTTAAAAGAACCACCCTGAAACTCAGGTCATCATGTTTCACTCCCCTCCCTGTTTTCAGAACACAGACATGTTTTGCAGAGTGTGTTCACTCTATGCGTTTCTCTAAGTGTTAGCAGGATGGCAGAGTAATTCTGCCAGTAACGATTTGGCGAAACATTACCTACTGACACAGCAGGATGCTCAGAGGAACTGTCTTTCTTGTCTTTTCTCTTTTATAGTGACATTGCAAACCACCAGTGCAGTAAGGGCACACAATATATGAATATAGTTGTTGGCTTTAATGCCTACAGTTGAATATACGGGTCATTATCTCAAGTTGGTGTCTTATTTATCAAAAATTACTTCAGTGAATTTTTCAGTGACCACGAGGTCTTGCCTGGCAAACAAAAGATCACCTGGGGAGCAGCATGTGGAGATAGTACCTTGCTCAAAGGTACCTCAGTTGTGCCACTAGCAGTCCTGAAATTTAACCAACATCCTTCCAATCACAGGGCCTACTCCCTAACCACTAGGCCACCAGCTGCCCCAAACAGACTAACTTGCTAATTAATGTGACCTTATGTGATCTTTTGCTTAGATTGCCAAATCCAGAACTGTAAAGACATAGCAGCAATCAAACACTAGAACCCAGGTTCTCCACCGTAGGCTTTGTTGTCTAAGTGAATACAATGAACACAGTTGCAGCAGATAAGGTTAACTGTCTCTAGAGAACAGTGCAAAAGAGAATAAATATGTAGTTTTGTTTAAAGAAAGCTAAATTTACTGGCTGCTTCAGAACTGACACAAAGCTGTGATTTTGTGAAACACTAAGGCAGGAGTTCATGTGTTGTATGCAAGCTACTTTATTGTTTAATTTTTAAAACATTTAATAAAAAAAAAATGCTTGATGCTTTCAGCCATGGTTGTTCTTTTTCTTTCACTATATACTCTCATTGGTACAACTTTTTTGTTGTTCACATTAGTTTTAATATGTTTACTTTATGCCAACATCTAATTAGTCCTAAAGCCAATGAAAAAAGAGACCAGTTTTTTCTAAACTGTTTTTTTTTTCTGTACTGTTTTTGGTAGTGTGTGAGTGTGTGTGTGTTTGTGAGTGTGTGTGTGTGTGTGTGAGTAAAATGCATAGATTGCTATTCTTTTATGAACTATTGCAGTGTGAGGTGTGTGAGGTAAATGCAGCTGATTTACAGAAATGGCTAAACTGTTACTGAAGAAAATCTTGAACTAAAGGTACAGTATAACAATTAAAAAAAGAAATGACTGCAGCTTCTCAGTTGTAATACCTAGAACAACCCAGGCTGGGAAAGCTCTCCTGCCAATCCAGAAATATAAGAAATGCCTCCATATGTGTTGTAAGTAGAGTTTGTATAGCTGCTTTTCACACCACACACACACACACACACACACACACACACACACACACACACACACACACACACACACACACACACACTGCTTCTGCATGGCTGCAACGCTGCACTAGGTTATTGATTAGCGTTGTGACTCCTGCTGAAGAAAATACCCCCTCAGTGGGAGCACAAAGACACAAAAGCACACACACACACACACTGTGTATCTGAACAAGCCTCTGCTTTTTGCTTTTACACAGATGCCCCCTGCATTTTAAAATTCAGTCTGTTTAACAGAATGAAACAGCAGTGGAAATTTACAATTTAACTGTTACACACAAATGAGGGTTATTTGTTTACAACCTGACAATAAACAAAGCATCTTATACTGGGTTAATGTTGTCTGTATTTTGTGGTTTGCCCTGTTTGACATAATTAAATTAAGTTCAAAGTAATGTTTTGCTATTTTACAAATTCTAAATAGACAAACAGTTAATAATGAGAGACTGGTAAACCCAGGGTTGGATTATATTACAGGAATACTGGGAGTCCAGGGAATATCATTCAGGAAAGAAGTATCTATGTTGTATTTTCAAAGGTACTGATCAGAATAAAGTCACTTTTTATAGTTTTATAAATATTTTAAATAAAGCCAGTGTGTGGCAAAATGGGTGTTGTTATTTGACATTTAAAGCACCCATAATCTGCATTATACTTATGTCTTTTTGCCCTTTTAGAATTAAACAGACTGTTTTTGTTCAAATCCAACATCATACAGGAAGCAGGCAATTCAATACAGGCTGCATAACTTACATAAATAGACTGAGTGAAAAGAGTAAACAATGTTAGCATACTACATCAAAGTCTTTCTCACATTATGGGCACATAACTGTCCTCTGTCTCTCTCTGGGTGGGTAGGGTGGTCCTCCCTCTCCCCATCACTCAGTATAACTGTCCTCTCTCTCTCTCTCTGGGG
>JBBJLR010098744.1:0-10134 GCA_037577145.1 Brachypetersius gabonensis | reverse complement strand
CACACACACACACACACACACACACACACACACACACACACACACACACACACACACACACACACACAGAGAGAGTAACATTCTGACCTTCTGCTGTTGAGCCAGTCTTCCAGAGAAGTCTAGGAGCACCATGCTGTGTCTGTGCGTGTGTTCACCAGCAAACACACACATGCGTTTGTGTGTGAGGACTATCTGAGTCTGAGGACTATCTCCACTTTAGCTGAGTGTGGGGCATTAATAAAGGATGGCCACCTCTCTAAGGGTGGGGGTTGTTACCTGATCTATACACCTTTCTCTCAGGTGAAAAGACCGTCGTTCATTTATTTTTAATCAGCGACTTGGAAAGGACTTTCAGAAAGACAACTGGATTTTTCTAAACAAAGTCTGGAATGTGACTACTGTTCTGGGATCAGCAGCAAGGATTCGGTTCCTTAAACTCTGAGGACCAGTTTTCAGACCCAGATTAAAATTATTTACAACACTGATTCGCCAGTGCACTGTGGTTTTCACCAGAACTAGACCTAATCCACATCCGTTAATCAGCCTTAATGAACTGAATGTGGATCTGCACTTCAGTCTCACAACTATACCTGCACATTAAATCATAGTGGAAACTGAACCATACATGATGTTCCTTGGATAATTTAGAGTGGATACTGAATAAGTCTTAATAGGCACTAAATAATTCAGCAAATACTGAATAATTCATAGTAGATACTGAATAATTCACAATGCTTAACACTGAGCATGATTACAGTGTGGTTGTTTTGAATGTATTATTGTAGGACCTTCACTGAACCCTGAACTTGACTGCAGTGATACAGTAAAGTTAAAGCAGGTTCTAAGGGCCTTACCTCGTGTGGTGTGCGGTCCAGTTTGCGGTTCCGTGTGCTCGGTTCTTTACAGTCTTTACTGATGTGTACAGTCTGACCTTTAGTGCTTTTTCTGACCAGATGCCTCCGCACAGCCGGAACGTCTTCAAACCGATGGCCTGCAAAACAGAATTTACTTTATTTAATGAATGAATTCATTATTTAATACTTCCAAAACTATTTACATTCCATCACTCCATCTCTCCATTACTTCATCGTTCCAATTATCTACACTACCAACACCCCACTCTTCACTCCATCACTCTATCTCTCCAGTCATTCTATTTCTCCATTATTCCATTATTCTCTGCACCATTTTTCCATCACTTCATCTCTCCATCTCTCCACCATTCTCTCACTCCTTCGCTCCATCTTTCCATAATTTTATTTCGTTATCTTTCCCTCCCTCATTGCATCATTCCATCATGTAATTCCTCTATCACAATTATGCTATTTCACCATAAGTCCCTTATTCCAGACGTCCCCAACCACCGGGCCGCTGACCTGTATCTGTCTGTGAGTCATTTGGTACCGGTCGACACAGAAAGACAGAACTTCTATTTAGAGAGAAAAAAAAAACGCTTGTTGTTTGGTCACGTGAAACGGTCCATAAAAAATTTCCCACAAGCTATCAGAAATGAGTAAAAAAAAAAAAAGTCGTGTCTATGCTGGTCTGTGAAATTAATGTTTTTCATTAAACTGGTCCATGGTGCAAAGAAGGTTGGGGGCTGCTGCCTGACACATTCTCCACCAATCCTTCACTCCCTCATTCTGTCACTCCCTACATCATTTAATTCCTCTATCACAGTCATTGTTACTCTCACTCACTTCATCACTTTCACTCAGTCATTCCTTAAGTCGGTGTCCTCCACCCCTATATCTCTGTGACATCATTTCATCACTCCATCAGTTTGTATCTCCATCACACAATCATTCAGTCACTATCTCTCCACAACCCTATCTCTCCATCATGCCATCAATGTATCTTGCCGACATTCCGGGACTCTATCACTCCATAACTTTTTCTTGGCATCGTTCAGTCAGGCTGGTGGTTTTGCAGTGTGTGATGTTTGCAAAAGTGTTAAAGATGGACGGATGAAAAACTGAACTGAACTGAAGGGTGACTGAACTGAAGGGTGTAACGTTATTATCGGTGCTGACCTAGGTCGTGAGAGCGCGATTGTGTCTTTGTTCAGGGAGTGATGCGTTCACAGGGTCACGTTACAGAAGCTGTTGTTCAGTGAGGACCCTCAGGTGTGGGGGGGGGGATTATGGGTAATGCGTTTATCCGAGGTAAGACTCAAGACCGAAGGTGAGATTTTACCTCTCTAGGTAAAATGTGAATCAAATGAATCAAAACTTGCAGAGATAACAGTTTAATCAGAGATTTACTTTTATGTAACAAAGATTTGTAACAAAGCACCTCTAATTATCCCATATTTACTCCGTCCACAGCCTAGTAAAAACCAGGCAAATAGAAAATTGTTGAAGTTAGGAACAATTCTGGAAGCTGGAAGTGGAAACACATTTCTAGAAGCGGGTTACTAAGGTCATACATAAGAATGTAAGAACAGTGTTCAGGTTCATGTTTGTTCATTAAAATAGAAAAACTGTATAAATTTTACTGTATAGTTCATTTAATTATAGCAAACTGTAATTTTATCATCAGTGATGGGCAGACAGAGCTTTGTGAAGCTTGGGGCCTTTTCCTGACTACAGGTAAAAGAAAACAGTGACATCTGGTGGTTCGTGGACATTATAGCAAACATAATCTGCATTATTAGCTCAGTTTTGTTCCTGGTCTGTAGTTTAGTTTCGGATGTTTGATCTAACTCTCTGGACTTTGGATTACCTTCACTTTCCTGACTCCTGCCTCAGCCCCTAACTCTTTAAGGACTGTGTGCAAGTAAAGGTGTGGGTGCATAAGTAAGCATTCGTGCATTTTAGTCTATAGTTGTGAATGAACGGAAATTTTGTAAACTCTCGAACAAGTATCTTACTACCAAAAAAAATTAAAGAAATTGACATCTCATAACATTGTGCAGATTACGTTCAACCCGAGTCTGACGTTCCTCCTGCACTGTCATGTGATAAGTTATGGGAATTTCAGCTCTTTTTAATGAGCCAGATCATTTGGATCAGGTCACTAAGAAGGTCCGGCTCCTTTGGCTCCCAAACGCATAGACATAGGATAGATGCCGGATTCCCGGTGATCAAGTTCTCATGATAAGTCAGCGTGTCCACCATGCTGCGAGTGCCAGCTCGGCATCTGTTACCATACTACTACGGCACACCTCACTGGACTGCTTTCACAAAATGTGTCGAATGACAAACCCTGGTAAGGCTGAACAATTGTTTTTATTATATTTGGCCATTGTAAAATTACGTACTATAATGCTTACATTTAACCAAAACATTGTTTGGAGGCTGACTTGAACATGCATATCTTTGCTAGCTTAGCTAAGGCTAAGATTTAAAGCCTTAGCCAAGCTAGCATGGATATTGCCGTTCGATGCAGCTGGTCATGCGGCAACACATTTATTTTGGCACGCTCTTAACATGGGGTAAGACTGGAGACAAAATGTGTCATGACTATATATTTTTAATGTAAATCACATTTGACAGATTATGGCTCCTAAAAAATATTTTGTGTTTAGGAGCCAATGGCTACTACGGTTTTAATTTGTCCGGAGCCCTGTATTAGTATAAAAAGATTATATCATGCATTGTATTACATTATATTAAGTTGGATTGTTGTAGTGTACTTTATAATATTTTTATCATTATTAAATATTTTTATAGCACTTTTAATTGAATTAGGAAGAATGTAGTTGCACCTGTGGATGCCACCATTAAAGTTGACCCCTACTTGTCAGAAGTAAATCTGGCATGAAGATCCACACGTCGTTTTTGACCGCGACTTTACCACATAGATATCTTCAACAGCCATGTTTTGGCAAAATAGAAAACTCCAAATGTATTGTATATAGTTAGTGAAATAAAACAGGGGTACAAAACTAATGAAAACACAGACGTGTGTCATGTGAGACTGGAAAACCGTGCTGTAAAGGAGTGTTTTAATATGGTTAGTTCTAGCAGTATTGCAGTTTCTTCTCAGGAACAGGAACAAAGAGCCATATTGTGGTGGTATGGTTTCTTGAAGTTTCTGTTTTATGCTGAATTCAGAACTTTTTATTCATATCAACTTTTTGTATGTCTGTATGGTGTAAGTATCACTAATAGGTTGAAAGTGAATTGCTCCATTCTTATGAACGGTGAAGCTGAATAGAATCAGATGTGTGCCTCTAAAAAGTCCTCACAAAAAGTTATTCCGTAGTTCCTTTCACCTCAACTGTAAAGAAATCATAGTCTCTGCAGTGAACCGTTTCACTTCAAACTCCCTCTGCACCCACTCTGTTTATTCTGAATTATGGGGAATGAAAATTTAGAAAATTAGTTTTGAAAATGACTGGAGGTCATTTTAGGAAATAGATCGGAATGAGTTCTGCATGGTTACAAAAGATAAAAAATGAAGACAAATGAAACAAGTAGAGCTGATGAGGACTGGAAGAATAGAAAAGCAGCTAGAGTGGTAGGGGTCAAGACTGAAGGGAAGAAAATTAAAAGTTAAATCAGGAAAAGATCAAAAGAAGCTGTAACCTTAAGGTCTACAGTGACGCAAACCCATAAAAGCGACTGTCTGACTGCAGAACAAAGATCAGCTTACTGGACCTGCTTGAAGAAGAGGATTTAGAGTGACACACCCAGGACCTTAGAAATTGAGGTATCTTGACTGTAACCTCCCACTGAACTGCTCTGTGTTCTCCCTCATGAGCAGAAGTATTAGGACAGTGCGCACAGATCTGAAGAGTAATTCCTCCAGGAGGAGCTTTTCCCAGACTGGGGAAGAGTGAGCGCCAGCACTGTACAGATCAGCGAGTGATAAAGAGCCGTAATCTGGACTGAAACTCTGAACTCACACAGAGTGCCCAACACAAATCACCCCAAATCAGCTTGTATCTTTGGGAAAACCTTTAAAACCTTCTCTCATCTCTGTGGGAAACCAGGCACAGCCTTTATTAAACTGTTTCTGGATCAGTTCGTACAGGAATCCCAGATTTCTGGTTTCAGGATCTCTCCAGCTCTGTTTACGTCTCACTTTCACGTGTTTTACATGTTGGTTTTCCCTCAATATTTCCAGTTCAGCAAATAAATAATAGTGTGCTGAAATGTGCAGCGAGTGGAGGGCGTGTATTTCTACTCACTTGCCATCAGTAGGATGTAATTTGGCGGGCGGCTAAACTCGTGATGATATAAAGGTCACAGACGGTTGAATAACCTGCAATGATTCTTTCAGAGCACAGTAAACCGTCGCTCTGCATGCGTTTTAATACTGACTCACTGTTAAAGCAGCCAAAGATCTTACTCTGGGCATTTTAAATAGAAAAATTAATAACAAAAGGTATTTTAGAGAATGAAACTGGTGGAGTTTTTGGAGGTTTATTACCTCTTCAGGTTTCTCTCCAAAACATAAATGTTGGCTAAATTAATTTGGAAATATGCTGTAATTATGAACAGCCAAGTCATTTGAACACAGAGGCTGGAAATATATCATCTCCTGAAAGTTTTAGATGAATTGGAGATGATGCCATGGTCAGCAGAAGGGCATACATTGGGTTTGAATCTGTTTCTGAACAATGGAAGTCTTAGCCAGCAGTTTAATGAGAACCTTTAGTGAAATGTGGGAATTGGAGGAACTTTTCTCATTACATGTGTTCATAAGTAGGGCAGCACAATATATTGTCTCTTAATCAGTACTGCAGTTTAGGTCTCTGTAATACTGATATCATGATATATTCCCCACCAAGATACGCAACAAAGGTTGCGGAACAAAAGTATTGGGACACTGCAGCGAGGTGAACGTTTTTCGGGGAATAACCCCTGATCTACTTAAAATACAAATGAGGGCTCGTTGGAAAGGTCTCCGGGAGATCAATTAAACTGTGGAGTTTGAGGTGTCTGACTGTGTGCACCATGGAGAAATCGCACTTGGAGCGTAGGGACTCAACCCTGGTGTGGAATTCGAAGAAAGTGCTTTCAGGTTGGCTACAGCCTGCCCTGAAAAAATATATTTATTGCCACAAAAAAGCAAAAAAGGCGGAGGATATTTGCAGTTTGCACATTACTGTAGAGATTTCTGCGTTCAGTTCTTAAAATAAAAATTGCGTTTGTCTGAATCCATGACTCCTGATCTGCGTAAAACTAGGGGGTTACTATCTTGAATCATCGCGATTGCAATATATAGCAGTAAAATCGCAATACTGATTTTGTCCATACTTAGGACATTAACCTTGTCTGTAATGCTCTGTGGTGTGAACTCACTCTTGATGCCATCCAAGTCAGCAGAGGCGAGTGTCAGTGCCTCCGTCTCATCCGTGGGGATGCGCTGGTATTTGGCCTGTTCGGTTCCCGTCATGTTTCCGGTTCGACAGCGCTCCTGAAGGCCGTAGCTGTGGTTCGCCGAGGACAATCGGCTGGGAGGTCCGGACTCGTTGGGCGGAGGGGCGGCTTCAGGGGCTCTACGGCAGAAAAACACACCAACTCTGATTTTATTCATGGGAATGAAATGAATAGCATCCGCTGAACAGTGTAAGAAATTCTGGATGAATCTGGGGAAAAGAAAAGTATTCTTCAGGTTAATGTGTGTTTAAATCTGTTTAACACAGACATTATATGCTGAAAGTATGTTTAGTTAAAACTTTTAATGGTCCAGTGAAACTAAGCTCACCTTTTTTTCTCCCTCTCTTCTCTTTGTGTCTTTTCTCTTTCTGTCTCTTTCTGAATCTCTTGGCCATTCTCTCTCTATCTCTCTCTCTCTCTCTGCCTCTCCTACAGCTTCATTTGAGTATATCAACATTTAAGCTTCACTTTATTACATATTCTCATCCAAATGGAGCAGAGGAACAGTCAGTGAATGAAAACTTAATTATATCAAACTATAAACGAGGAGCACTTACCGTCCGCCCAAACTCTACGCTCTCAAACTAAGCCACATTAGCAAAGAAAGCTGGAGAAGAGCAAAGATCCGAAACTGGACTGGAACGTTCCAAAGAGCAACTGAGTCTCACACACACATTACACAGGTGGCGCCAGAGGAGTGAAGGTATTTAAAGGAAAAAAAAACTGTTGCCAGTAGTGACAGGTCATTAATGAGAAAGTTCGGGACTCCTGCTGACCACAGAAATAACACAGCCAAAAAACACCATGTACTGACTATACACACATTACGTTCTCTACTTACAGCAAATGTAGGACTGAACACAGATCTGCAGGACAATTCCTCTTGCCTGATTTCCTTTGGTAAGCCATGGAGTCGAGATGTGGGATCTTAAAGATAACGTTAGGATCTTGGCCCAACAGTAGAGTTCCACATGGCAATATTAAAGGGTAATAAATGTCACAGACGGGAACGGTAACTTTTTTATGATTTCACCACGGCTAAATGATTTCTGAGTAGAAACAAACAGCAATCACTTTTTCCCCCGACAGCTATGGAGGAGGAGTTTATAGAACTAATGGAGTGGAATTTGGAGGATGACACTGTCTGGTCAAAAAGTTGGCTACGTCTCCAGAACAGACTGACATAATCAAGATAATTGAGTCCTTTTGGTCTGTAGGTGTGGCTGAGCCACAGATGAGACTAAGCAGCCTAGAAGAACCTGTTACTGCCTTTGGCAGGAACCAGTCCGCTGATGAACTCTGTTTCCAAGATGATCTTCAGCATTTAAAGCCTTCCGTGATGTCTTTTCAGCTCGAGAGTGAGACTGAAGACAGCATATTTGCGCTGATCTGCTGGCTGCAGCCACGTGCTGACCCCGTCTCCATCCCCGTCCCTGTCCCTGTCCCTGCTGCTCTTTCTGTTCATTTAGTCACCTGCAGTTAGTGTCCTAGTGGTTAGGGAGTCATCCCTGTGATTAGAAGCCGTGAGTTTGACTCCATGGACTGCTGGTGGCACCACTGAGGTACCCTTGTGCAAGGTGCCATCCCCACACACTGCTTCACAGGTGCCATGTTGCTGGCTGTCTACTGCTTCACTTGTTGAATGGGTTAAATAAAGGGTAAGAATTTCACAATGTTCACACTGCTGTGGTGTGTTCATTCCTGGCTGTAAGGGGCCACTTTACTTTACCTGGCCGATTTAAACCAATTCAGACTGGTTCAAGAGCGGTGTTATTCTGCTTCTCCCGGATACAGCAGCACTAGTGGAACTATTTAGCATTAACATTAACTTTCTGGGCTAGTCATGACAGTGCTAAAGTAGTAAACTGTTCTTGGGTGACTTTGGTTTTGCCCCATGAGTCGGTGGCAGCTGTTTATCCTCTCACATGATTCAGTTCTGTTCATGGATTTGGGCTGAATTCTTTGGAAATTGTACTGGGTCTTGTTATAAGCTACTGTAGGTCCACCCTCAATTTGCTGGGTGTTTTTGGAGTAGTAAATGTCTTTCCTTAACCCGTCCTCTGTCCATCCTGTGTCTCCAGCCCATGAGCTCTCTGCAGGAGTTTGGAGCAGTTTGGGCAGCAAGCTCAAATCTCACCAAAAGTGGTATTTAAATAAACAAACTTTTGATAACTTGGATACCAGTTAGGTTTATACCATAGTAACCGTCTAACAATGCCATAACAACCACCTAGTTATTGCTCAAGCTGCACAGACACTACCCCATCTATTATTCAGTTCTTTTCTGTGTTTTGAGGAGATTACATTTTTGTTCTGAGCTCCAGCTGAGTGACTGTAGTGCTTCTGCAAACTCACCCAGTCTCTGCACTTGAGGAAACCGTCTGGACCACCTGAGGATAGCTGATGCTTTCTGCGCTGTCCAAAGTGGAGAGTTGAGGGTCATCACTGGAAACAAAAAACTGGAAAAATACACAAAAAAAACAATTATATTATAGTTTGTAAATAATCTATAATAAGCCCTAAACCCTGATCACGAATGAAGGACCAGTTTATTACCTGAACACTCTCTTTAGTGTCAGTCTGTGCTGTGTGAGACTCTGTGGCCTTTTCTATGTCATCCTCCTCCTCCTCCTCAGCCTCATCCTCCTCTCGAGTTTTCTGGTCTTTATTCTTGTTCTTCTTCTTTCCACCCCTCTTCCTCTTTCCGTCGCTGTGGAGTTTGGACAGAGGGTGGCGGACATGACGGGACGATTGGCGATGAACTGAGGAAAGGGGAAAATAAGATGATAAATTTTAATTAGTGTAGGGCTGTCTCAGTTATGAAAATGAACACTCTTAATGAATCAGTTTAGTAATTACAAACTGAACAGTAAAAGGAACATGCAGAAAGCTGTTCTTTGTTGTCTGAAAATTCTTCACATAGGGGCACTGTTAACACTCAGAGCAGGCCTAAAATGAAGTGAGTTGTGAATGTTATGAAGAGTAAGAAAATAGGCAAAATATTTCCTTCTGTTTTAAAAGTATTTCTTGATATTTGTTAGGCTTGTACATAAATGGGCATTAAATACGACTGAATGTCATTGGTGTGGTTTGTTATATCACACTAAACCAGCAGCTTTTCAAGATTCTTTATTCAAGATTCTTTGTCACATGCATGGTCATACAAGTACAACACACAGTGAAATGTATCCTGAACCGCTCCTTTCTGACTGTGCAAACATAAACAAGGAGTCCATTTTAAATGAAAAAATCTGGAAATTTTCTGAAACACAAAGTAAATAAATTAGTACAAGTAAATATAAGTATAAATGGAAGTAAAATTTTAAACTTTTAAAAATAAATCTGAAATTTTCCAAAACACAAATCTAAAGTAAGTAACTTAGATCTAAAGTAAACTTGAACAAGGAGCACTACAAGTTGAGAAATTATATGTAGGCTGAAAAATTGTTTTTTATATGTATTTATATAAATGTAGCAGCAATATGTACATTGTGCAAATAGAATGTTAAAGTGCTTTGTGCCATAATAGCACAGCAATACAAAACAGAGTGAGCCAGAGTAATGTAAACAGAGTAATTTAACAGAGTGGCCAAAGTAATGTAGTGTGATGTAAACAGGGTGACCAGAGTAATGTAAACAGTAGTGCAGCAGCATGTGATGTAATAATAAATCAGATATTATATGAAATATGACTGTGAATGTTCTGAAATATGACATTGGATATAATATGAGGTCCTGTTTCAGTCTGTTATAGTAATGTTATGAGGGGAGTGGAGGCATGTTCTGATTTAGGACTCGAATG